>JAAAKO020004247.1:0-37983 GCA_010015015.2 Bolitophila cinerea | reverse complement strand
AAATATTTAATATGATGTTTTCTTGGTGGTTGGCCGTTTCCATTTTAAAGACCAAGACAAAACTTTTGTTAGTTATAATAAACAGTTATTGAATATGCTCCATATATTATTTCTTACTTTACAAAATAATATATATTTATTGTATATATCATCAATCATTGTATTTTATCATAAGCAGAGGATATTTTTTATAAATAATATATGTTATGTTTCCTTTTTATAATTTATTGATTTTTTACTTAAAACTCGTAAACTTTAATGGGAGCATATAAATAAATAGGAATAAAGTTATATTTTGGTTTTGTTTTTGAAACGAGAATTTTGTCTATATTTTTATTGAGATATGTTTTGTTAATTTATTTTAAAAACTATATAAAGATGATAGAATAGATAGAAAAACAATTTTAAAAAATATTATGATAATGCGCAGGCTGACTATGAAATAATATTTATAAGTGAATTAACTTTAGCGTTAATACTGAGAGTAAAGCACAATTATTTTCAGTATTTTTCATGACGCTTATACACTTGAGAATAAGTCACAGTCCTCTGAGTGCATTATTCTCAAGATTTTTTTTTCTAAGAATAAGTCTCAAAAATGCTCTAACTTCACTTCCGGTTAAACTATTTTGGCCGAAATAAGCTAATTTTGCAGCTTCAGCTGTTTAGTAAAGTCTGCCCACACTTTTGGTCCAGCACAAATTAATTGACTTATATTATCGTCATTAATGTAACTTAACACATATAAACGATTAAAGCTCATATCTCTACTTCCGGTTACCAAAAAAGTGTGTTTTTGTAGAACACATGTGTTAAAAAAATCACTTCCGCCTTGAGTTTGGTGTACTTCCGGTTAAGCATATACAAAATTTATCAATATAGGTTATTTTTTAGGCAAAATGATATTATATTATTGTTTGCGCTATTGCTTTTATTTCAAGAATATGTGCACAAATAAAGGTATTTTAGGAGAGTCAAATAACGTCAAATTAGCCATCAAAATTAATTTTAATTTTGAACCAATAAATCGGATACGACCTCGACATCCCACACACGAACGTTTTTAAATATTATTTCGTATCATAAATATTTACCTTGACACCTTCGTTAGGACAATATTGTTTTTTTACTTGAATTTAATATTTAATATGAATCGAGTAAAATGAAAATTACTCGATTCATATTCAAACATAAACCCACAAACACAAATATATACAATTCGTGAATGTTTAATTAGTTTAACTGCAATTGCTATATATACACACAAAACAGTGCTTTGATAAAGCTTATCAGCATTGCCCTTATTGTTACGCGTTGCAAAGAACATTTGTCAACGCTGGCGCAGGCACACAGTGGACAAAATAAATATAAATTAATATTTGTTATATCCAAAGATTTGTTTGACCATATACTTACAATTATGGGCGAATCTTCACTTTAGACCACCTCGTTTTTAGGGATGTAGCCCTTATTAGGGAAAGTCTTCTAGTCCCTAAAGCCCAATAATGCCGATTAATTATTTTTTCGCTCTCTTAAATGTTTTTTTTTATTATACGCCTAAAAACCCTTATCATGGTGCTTATTTTAATAAAATGTTTAAATTTTATTTTAGAAGAGTCGTGCTTGATAAATGGCTTCGGGTACCGTCGACTATGATTACCTGATCAAATTCCTGGCTCTTGGCAACTCTGGCGTTGGAAAAACGAGTTTTCTCTATCAGTACACGGATGGTGTGTTTCACACAAAGTTCATATCGACGGTGGGCATTGACTTTCGTGAGAAGAGAGTGGTGAGTATTGGTGTTTAAAAAAAATCTGGTTGACTTGATAATTTTTTTTTTTAAATATTGTAAGAGGTTTTTGTAAAACAATCATAATAATAATAAAAACAAGTTAAATATATTTGAGTATATATATAAAATAAACTTTTGAGATGCGACGATATCAAAATTGTATATATCGTAGGTATTAATCCCGTTTTCAATGCTCTACTTTATGATCCACAAATGATTATATGGCTCTAGTGAGAAATCTAGCATGATATTTATCTATAAATTTGTAATTTATCTATTATATCAATCCATATACAAATTTCTTTAGATTTACACATCTAGAGGGCGTCATGATCGCGTTCATTTGCAACTATGGGATACTGCTGGCCAGGAACGGTACAATTTGAATGGTTTTGCAATGATTTTTTCACTAACAAAAATATGTATACCCATATATAGATTTCGCAGTCTCACAACGGCTTTCTACCGAGACGCAATGGGATTCTTGTTGATCTTTGACTTGTGCAATGAAAACTCGTTTATAGAGGTAGTCAATTGGATTGATCAGCTGCGGGTAGGTACGAGAGGTGGTACTATAATCTAAAAATTAAATAAAACATAATTTTATAGTTACACGCCTACTGCGAGTCCCCGGACATTGTGTTGTGTGGCAACAAAAGCGATCTAGAGCATAAACGCGTAGTTAGTGAGGAACGAGCCATGTACGTTGCGGTCAAGTACGGTCTGCCATATGTGGAGACAAGTGCTGCCACCGGACAGAATATCCGACGTGCTGTTGACATTCTGCTGGACAGAGTTATGATGAGGTATATGCGATTTTCGAATGCATTTGTTTTTAAATATGCGATAACGAATTTGAATTTTATCAAACAATCTTAAATGATAAAGGATGCAGTCGGCTGTGGAACGATCAAAGCTTCCGGGTCGTTGCGGCCGTCCACGTCCATTTGACGAGCCCGATTTGAGTAAATACACACCTCAGAGCATCAACAAATGCGGTCCGTGCTAAATATATATTTATACATTTCTTAAGTTTATATAAAAAAAATGATCATGATTATAAAGATATTATTACTTGAGTGTATAAATAAAGTATAAACTATAAATTATTCTATATATATATATATATATAAAGCAACCATGACTATAATAGATGTAATTAATAATAATTAAACATACATTTTATATTTGTAATGGCATGTACTAAAAGATGAATATACTTAAGATTTTATGATGTTATTTGGCAAATCAATAAATGGCAATTGAAGAGTATTTGAAAATTAAATTATTTTTTTAATAGTTACTCTAGAGTTTTTATTTATAACCAGGGAGTTTGAGCGGAACGAAGCAATGATTTTTTGGAGGAACGGGAGCGTATTAAGATCAAATTGTACTTTGCAGTTTTTAGATTGTTTATTTTTTTCCGGAGCGGAACAACAATTTTAAAGCCAGCTTTGGAGAGGAGCGCGAAGCTGGGTTTATTTTCTTGATTTTATAATCGTTCAAAAATCAATTTATTCAAAAACGGATATGATGTCTGTAAAAATAATGTAATCCTAAAGATTGTGTCAATGCACTGCCGGCCGGATCATCGCGATTTTGAAATTCCATTCTCAAGAAGGTAAATATACTAAATATATATTAATAGCAGACAAAGATAAAGCTGATGGCGCGCGGCGGCAGTGTTTATATACACACATTACTAATACTTGCGCCAAATTATGGTATCAGTGCGATATCATTTTATCTAGCAAACCTTTGATAAGATAGGAGGAAATAAGCGTGTGCATGGAGTCAATTGAAGCATTTCATCACTGCCCACGACAAGTAAATCATATAGAGAACGCAATCGTTTGCGAACAGTAGAAGGTGCCTGGCAGTGATTTTTTAATCGTCATTTGTCTTTAAGATTCCGCGTGTAGTTCAAATTATTTGGACTTCGATATTATATATTAATATTGAGGATAAAAACCGATAATGTGTTTTCATTTGTAAGTCGCATTTAGTTTGAAAAGAAAAGATATTAAATAATTACAAAAAAAAACTATAAAGAAAATATGGCCAGCAACGCTAAATCAGTGACACAAATAAAATACAACCAGACGTCCTGTTATTTCTGTAACGAATGGATGGATAATGAAGGATTCAAGGTAGACACATACCTAATTTATAACCAGTCTATAGCTCTGAGAATATAAATAAATATTCTTTCATTTATCGTATAATATTGATAAAAAACTTCTTCACACTTGATAGGCCTCATAATTATTTTCACTCTAGGCTCATATTAAACAATGCGGACAGACTCTGGAAAAGTGTCCCAACGACTGTCTGGCCTATGTACAAAGAAATTCTCTGAGCGCCCATCTAAAGGAGTGCCCAAAAACGAGTGCACCACAGCTTGATGAAGGATCCCGCCACAACAACAATAAGTCTCCGGAAATTGTTAAGTCTAGCGACAAAAATACGGATACAGTTATTATCGATAGATTTGAGTTTGACGATATTATCCAGCGATTAGTTTTTCTAGAGGATGAGTCGGTGGCACTGAGATCGTCTCTAAATGAGGAAACGAGGCAACGCCATCGACTGATTGTGGAGGTGGGTGGACTTCGGAAGCACGATGTAATCGCAGACGAGTGGACCGCCAAAGTGGGCGATGTTCTGGCGGCCTTAAAGAAGTGCTTGAACGAAGAGACCGAAGATCGATGTCTGGATGTTAAACAGTGTAAAATGGATATTGCACAGTTAATACTCCAGTTCCAGGTAGCGAGGATTTCGTCCTATCTCTATTTTAAGATACAAAAATAATCTGATATTATCTAACAGAAACTAGACGATTTTCGCTCCGAACTTCAGTCCAAACTTAGCGACATCGAAGGCGAACTGGTGGACGGTTTGAATTTGTGGCCACACATCGAAATGTTGATCAGCGACAATCGAATCTCTGCCGCGAAAATCGTTGCATGCGAACAACAACTGGACGAACTGAAAATGCAATTGGCCGAAAAGAAAATCGATCACAATGGAATTCTTATGCAGAAACTGGCGGCTGTGGATACGATTCTTGAGGATCACCACACACAAATGACGTGAGAAAGATATACACAATTATAATGTACTATCTGCCTTTATACATGGAAAACAATATTTATACAGCTCATCGGATCGAGACACAGCGAAACAGTTGCTTTTGCTACAGACTGAGCTGCGTCAGCGAACGACGGCCACAACAGACCTGGCCTCTAAACAAGCCACCTTGGACGTGGAGGTGAAATCGATGAAACACATTGTGACCAGCACCGAAGACACGTGTGACAAACTACAGACTCTTGTGGTGGACGCCAAAAAGTCTGTGTTCCAGACGCGTCAACAGTTGGTAGACTTGCAGGTGCACCTAACCAGCCAGCACAAGCTGACGAGTATCTCGAATACCCACGGACATTTGATATGGCGGGTGGACGGGTATGCGGCTAAGCTGGCCGATGCCAAGTCTAACGATGTGAAACTGAGGAGTCCGATTTTCTGTAATAGAATGTATGGATACACGTTAAGAGTAAGAGTCCAGAGATTTAGTTATATTGTTTTCTATAAAAAAATCATTTGTTTTAGTTGGACGTGAGTTTAAACGGTTTTGGAACATGGAAAGGGCGCAATGTTCTTGCTTGTTTGACGGTGGTAAGCGGAGAATGGGATGCACTGCTTCCGTGGCCATGCAAACTGGAAGCAGACATTATTCTTAGAGATCAGCCAATGGATCTGTCTGAAGTGCGAGTATTCTTTAAGCTTATATATACTCAGAATTATATTTCTCTTTTTTGAATTCAGGCCAAAAACATAACCAAACGCATATCCGTGAAGCGACGCAATGATGAGTACGCTCAGAACCAGTATATCTTTGTGTCGCACAAGACCATTGCATCGGAGCACTTTCTTAGAGACGATGCCATATATTTTGAGGTTATAGTGAGTCGATAAACTGTTTTGCATCTATAATTAGACTTTATTTATTACAATTATATCTCGAGCACAATTTTTTATAAATTTGTCCAATATTTGGTAATTACATATATATATATAATAACGATTACAAAAAAATAGGTTATCTTTCAATTATCAAATAAATTATTATTATTATTATTAAACAAGAAACGAGGTTATGTTGCAATGTTAAATAACATATTTTTTAAATTTAATCTTAAACTGATGTACGTTCTGTTTATTGAAAAATAATATTTTGCAGTTAATTTTTGTTGGTATATTTCGAGGTATATTTAGTTTTTTTAATCTAACATCTGGCAGTACAGTTTTTAAAATGCGAAAATAAACAAAAACCACCCTGTTGCATCGTTCAAAACTGTCACTGTCAAATTAGCATACAAAAATCAACAAAAACAATACAAATACAACACTTCCAAGAAATAAGAATGATGCCTTCCGACGCCGATTTACATAACATATTCGCTTTCGATGCTCTTATCAGTCGTTGCTTAACAAACGTGAAAAACACCGAGCATCCAAAAGCCCATCTCGTGGGGGTCCTTGTCTGTGTATTAGCATCCGCCGTGTATCACAAAGATAAGCCCAACATCGCAAGTTCAATTCAAAGGTTATCTCTAGCTCTGTTCGAGAGTATTTTGCTTGTGGTTGGCGTTCTCTTGCATTGGCCAAACTAAAACTCACGGGAACGGTCGCTTACGTTACTGCATCCGGACGATTCGAAATTCTGTGGCATTGCCGATCCAAATTTAATTATCCTATTTTCAATTTTCAAAAAAAAAAAAATTATTTAACAAAAATGAGCGCTACCCGTGCCCTCTATCGGCTGGTATCCCAATCAACGACTACCTCGTGCGTTCAACAACAGGTGTTGTCTCGCTCGTATCATGCCACAGGCCGTATTGCTCTTGCACGCAGCCGGCTAGAAGATCATCATTCGCATTCGCACTGCGCAAAAGTTGCTTGTCCACATTTTCAACCGGCACTTAATTTTTCTCTGTCCGCCCAAGTGAACCAGCAGAAGGTAAGTGTTTCTAAATAGTCTAAACATGTACATTTGATTATCTAAATTATTTAATACTATATAATAGTCGAAATATAAAGTGCTAGATATTTGGATTTAGATCGTAGTAAAAGTTGAATGCGTTAGATTTTACACAAACAAATCTTGATCTTCCAACAACGTGGTCGTATTAATAATTGTATAATTACGAACAAACACATGCAAAGATATCGTATATATATATATATGTATATACGTTTATATACATAATTTTTACAGAGTGCTTCGAAAAAATACATGATCTTTTTGTCTTTTTATGTATTTTCTCATACTTACAAAAAAATACTTCAATAAAATGTAGTAATGACGTCAAAAAACGGTCTAAAAACGATAGTAATAATATTGTCAGTCATTACACTCTCATGACCCCTTTTCTGCGTTGATCTCGCTCGTGTTTTGTTGTTTGTTTTCCATTCCCGTTTCAATAACATAAATCCAATAACAAAAGTATCTACTATTGAGACGTTAATCTTAAGTCGATCGTCTCAGTTGAGCTACACCAGTTCTGCCTTTCACACATAATATATTATTAATCTTATAAATAATTAAAAAAATAAAATGGCTAGTCTAAAATCGAATGTATATTTAAACATAAATTATATTTTTTAAACCAAATTTTTAATCAAATAATTTTATAGAAAGACATGTCGGGAACCTCGCAACTTTTACACGCCAACCTCTGGGAGGCTGATCCAGAGCTGATGGATCTTATCCGCAAGGAGAAGCAGCGTCAGAGCCGTGGTCTTGAGATGATTGCCAGTGAGAATTTCACATCTTTACCCGTTTTGCAGTGCCTCAGCTCGTGTCTACACAACAAATACTCCGAGGGTCTGCCCGGACAGAGGTGCGTTGCCTTATTTTAAAGATTTATTTATTATGTTAAATTCATTCCGTTATCTTTTGAATGCCTAATCAATACATATTTGACCTTGCTCCATGCGCAAAAGTCAGTTTCATTTTCTCATTTGAAGTTATTATTATTATCACTGTCGCTTTCTGGAATAATAATAATAATTTATTTAAAAAATATTTAAGATTATATTACAAATATTAAATATTTATACTTGTTATTTTAGGTACTACGGAGGCAATGAGTACATTGATCAGATTGAGGTTCTGTGCCAGAAGCGTGCCCTGGAGGCATACAATCTGAATCCCGAGGAATGGGGTGTCAACGTGCAGCCGTACTCTGGCTCGCCAGCAAACTTTGCCGTATACACGGCCATCTGTGAGCCGCACGGTCGCATCATGGGACTAGATCTGCCCGACGGTGGTCACTTGACTCACGGTTTCTTCACACAGACCAAGAAAATCTCGGCCACTTCAATTTTCTTCGAGAGTCTTCCGTACAAGGTTAATCCTGCGACCGGACTCATCGATTACGATGGACTAGAAACTACCGCAAAGCTATTTAAGCCTCGCGTCATCATTGCCGGTGTGTCTTGCTATTCGCGTTGCCTGGACTACAAGCGTTTCCGAGAGATTGCCGATCAGAACGGTTCGTACTTGTTTGCTGATATGGCTCATATTTCTGGTTTGGTTGCCGCTGGAATTGTGCCCAGTCCATTTGAACAGTGCGACATTGTCAGCACCACAACGCACAAGACATTGCGAGGACCACGTGCCGGTATGATCTTCTTCCGGAAGGGTGTACGCAGCGTCAAGGCAAACGGTGAGAAAGTATTGTACGATCTGGAGACACGCATCAATCAGGCCGTATTTCCGGGACTGCAGGGTGGCCCTCACAACAATTCAATTGCTGGCATTGCAACGGCACTGCGACAGGCCAAGACACCCGAGTTTGTGGAGTACCAGAAGCAAGTGGTCAAGAATGCACAACGTTTATGCAAGGGACTCATCGAGAAGGGCTACACAATTTCCACTGGTGGTACAGATGTGCATTTGATTCTCGTCGATTTGCGTCCTAACCAAATCACTGGCGCACGTGCTGAGTTCATTTTGGAAGAGATCTCAATTGCCTGTAACAAAAACACCGTGCCCGGTGATAAGTCTGCATTGAATCCGTCCGGAATTCGATTGGGCACACCAGCGCTTACCACTCGTGGTCTAGGCGAATCAGAGATGGATGATGTTGTGCAGTACATCGATCGGGGTCTTAAGCTGTCCAAGGAAATCAGTGCTGTGTCTGGAGCTAAATTGGTGGACTTCAAGGCCGCTTGTCACAGTGAGCAGTTTGCCGGTCAAATTAAGGCTCTGCGCGACGAAGTTGAAGAGTACAGTGCCAAGTTCCCGTTGCCCGGTTATGCTGACTACTAAGTGGTCTAACGCTCTCTTTTCAAACTAGAAATTAGGCAGAGAATATGAACGTTTCTCGAAATTACATTGCATTTAATATTTTTTGTATGTTCATCCGTTTTTCAATAACAAAATACTTTAAAATAATGTTGTTTTTTGTTGGTGGGCTAAATTACACTCTCCCATAATGGGGCGTTCATATATTACGCAATTGTTGGAGTTATAATTTAGCTACATGGTGTTATGGAGCTGTGCTCTTTGCAGCGAATTTTTAATTTCAATTGTATTATGATGATGATTCTAAGTGAAATAATACTATTGAGGAGGAGTTCAGTTGTGTTTTAGAATCAATATTTCTTTATTTATTTGAAGGTATTGAGGTATAGAAATTTCCTTTTTATATGTTTATATGGCCACCATCCCAAACAAATCTACAATCTTTTCTATTTCTATAGTCCTTCCAATGTTATTTAGTTTACAAAAATACGTATTATTTTTTAGTCACCCTGCGCTTTTTCTTTGCTACTGCTATATATTTCGTTAACAACTTCACACTACACTGTCAAAACAAACAAATCCACCACTGTAGCTGCATTGCCGACATTCACAACTGTCCAATAAACAAAATGGCGTTGCGCGTTCCTAACATCTGACAGTAAAAATTCACTCGCATTTTCTGATAACAATATTTATTACTTGAATAATGCATTTCGCGTAAACACAAACTACGTAATACATAATAATTAGTCATCAATTGATCATTTTGAGTGTTTGCGTCACGCACGTGTCTGTGTTTTTCAACCAAACGATCCAGTTGTTTTCATAAACAAGAACCCCTTGTTTGCACCTGTGGTTTTTCCAAACAAAATATTTTTAAGGCAATAGTTTTTGTAATATATTTTCGTGTTATCGGACACAAAATAGACGGTTGCGAAAATGGCAGCGTCTGCCCAGCAGTTTTCGTTGCGCTGGAACAACTATGTGCGCCACATAACCTACGCATTTGATTCGCTGCGAACGCAAGAGGATTTAGTGGATGTGACGCTATGCTGTGAGGGTCGCAAGATAAGGGCACACAAGATACTGTTGTCTGCTTGCAGTAATTACTTTAAAGATGTGTTTAAGGAGAATCCTTGCCAGCACCCTGTGATTGTGTTCAAAAATGTCAAGTACGACGATTTGCTGGCCATTATCGAGTTTATGTATCAGGTAATTATTTCTAATTATAAATATGTTTTTTTATAAATAGTTTAAAACTAAATTTAGGGTGAAGTGAATGTCCTACAAGATGCTCTTTCGTCATTTCTAAACACTGCAGAAATGCTGGCAGTACAAGGTCTTACCGATGGAAATTGCTTCGAAAATCCCTCTTCCAAAGACTTGGACACCGTCTCCACCAGCCCGACGCCTAATAGTCCAGCAGAACCTACAAAGTCAATCGCGTTCAATATGCCTATTTCATCTACGCCCATAGCCACCTCTTCGATCTCTGCAAGTTTGCCAATTCAATCGGTTCGACCAACTCTAATGAAATCAGGTTTGAATTGTTTTTTTTTTTAATATTTTATAAATATTTTTAATTGCATTTATTAATATACAGATAGCAGAGATATGTTGCCATCGAAAAAGCGTAGAATTTCAAATGATCCCATCGAGAATGAGAACGACAGCGAGGACCACTACATGGAGAACGAAGAGCCATGCGAGATGTCAATGCCTGAGGACGAAGATAGTGAGTAGTTAAATAAAAATACTAACTAAATTATTTAATGTTGCTGGTGACGGTTTATATATAGTCACGCTCTATTCAATAGCTACGATGCAACATATTTTTGTTGATTTTCAGACCTTGCAAGTGTTACCTGAAAATAATTTTGCTAAAACCAACAAAAAAACGCTCGAAAACTGTAGATTAGTAGACTAACAGACAAGTAGTTTTGCACAGTTTAGCAAATCTACGAAACTTTAAACAGCTTAATTCAAATGTGATTCAGAATTTAGTTTCTTCAAAAAAACTTGTCACTTTTGACACACATTTTATATCGTTTGCCTGTGTTAGTGTGAAGTGCATGCCTTTGGCCAGCATCATCCGGGTAAGTATTCCATGAAATTCAGTTTTGTCCTATTTGTTTTTTATGTTTTTAATTGAAATCATGTGTTTTAAGCTGTTTATTTTTTTGATTTTGCTAGCTATTTTTGCTGATTTTGCTGTATGTTTTTTCCTCTTCTGTAGATAGTAGTTTCTTGTGAATGTTAACGGAGAATAATCAATATTTTAGAACGTGCCCGATTTATTGAGAAACTCGACGAAATTGTTTTAACTCCGATAAAGAGATCCTTGATGCCACCACCGCCGAGGATTTCAACAATAGTTTCTGCACAAAAACTCACAAAAGCAACACAACAAATGCCACCTCCACCACCACCGCCACCACCACAAAAACGACCTGCAACACCTGCACAATCCATCGAAGACAAAAAAATCATAAAACTCAACACCCAATCTTGGCGACATGTTGAAATTTCGTACTTACTAAGACTCTACGAGGATCACGTGGACACGTTGCGACACCGCGAAAGTAGAAATAACTTTTGGGATCTCATCGGACGCCTGATGATGGAGAAGGGCTTCAAAGTGTGTGTTGTCACATAAAATGGGACTGTCTATGTTTTTGTATTTGT
Source organism: Bolitophila cinerea (assembly GCA_010015015.2). Lineage (NCBI taxonomy): Eukaryota > Metazoa > Arthropoda > Insecta > Diptera > Mycetophilidae > Bolitophila > Bolitophila cinerea. The sequence goes on along the minus strand of JAAAKO020004247.1, from coordinate 26,191 downwards.
CTATGTTCTTTGCAGCGTGACGCCATTGTGTGTCAGGACAAGTGGAAGCAATTGTGCCAGAACACGCGTGAGTCTGCAAAAAATGGAACGCTCGGAAAATGCACATACTACAAGAGAATAACCAATATATTGGCAGAGGTCAATCGACCGGATTGGATACAATCACGTCCAGTGGCACCGCCCGTGTTGGTGCAGGTCGACGCCGATGATGATTTAGAAATTATGGTCTAGTTTTTTTTAAAGGAGTGATTTTTGTGTTTTACAATATTAGTATTATTTTTCAATGTTCATTTAATAACCTTATAAACCATATGCAAAAAGTTGCCATTTTTAATAAATTTTACATTTATATCTGAAAAACTTAGTTTATAATAAAATGTTTGTTTATAGCAATAATATAATAGTAGAGCTACCTTTAGATTAAGATATATTGTAATTAAACAAAACAACTATACTTTTCAGGTTCTAGACATTATTTGAAACTAGAAATTCCGACCGAGTACGAAGATGACCAAGATAGTGATGGACAGAAGGAATCGGATGATATAACCAGCGATAAACTTGATAATGGTAAATATATTATATAATAAGCAATAAATTAAAATATATTACTAACGGAAATGTCGGTAGATCACGTGCAATACAAAATGGTTCATGGAGCATCTGGCGAACTAGAAATGATCTATCAGGGTGACGACAATCAGGAGTCGGCGACAATCGAAATGGGTACAGTTTTTATTATATTATTCTTTTAAACAATAGTTTCATTTTTTTTACTTTTTTTTTAGGACATGTGTTTACAAGTAATCCGTCAAGTGAGAGCGTTCCCGGTATGTTAAAACAGCACCAGACCCAGCAACTTGCCACTGGAACGATACAGGGTAAGTTCTCTTTGTATGTATAAATTAAGTGTACACCGCTTCCATTGCAAAATGTATATGTTTAATTTTGGAGTAAGAGGGTGGTGTGTCCTTTGTCGTCTGTCAGTGTTTCTCATTATCTGCATCCATTACACACATGCAAAAAAACATTAAGCTTTCTGCATTTATTATTGTCCGTCCGTTCGAAATGCGGAGTCTCGGTCAATAACACCAGCGCACCTGTCTCTCGTTTCAGATACCGAGTTTGGCTTTCGCTGTCGCATTTGCTGGAAGGGCTTTAAGCATCCGATGTCGTTGACGCTACATAAAGACTCGCACGCCGGCAAGACCAAATGCCCAGTCTGCGAACGCAATTTTTCACGGAGCTATGATATGCAGAAGCACGTGACACGCATTCACAAGTTTACGTTTAACTTGGACGCTAAATTTGATATACGCGAACGCGAGTAACTGTGTAGAGTCATGTGAGAGTGTGCTTGTGAGCACGCATGTCTGTGTGTATGTGTCAGTCTAGAGGTTCTGGATAATAAAAGCTAAATTCTAAATTAAAGTGGAAATTTTTCGTATTGTGTTATTGTTTTGAGACCGTTTTTACATTTTCCGTTGATCTCCTTCTCTCTTCTATCAATACACACACAAAAAAAACACTCAAACTAATGACGTTTCTTTGTTTTCTTTCTGTTCCAGATATTCCCACGAGTAAATGGGCACAATGTCAATTCTGTAAATTGGTTATCACTTCCGTAAATCTTTGGCGACACATTCGCACACAGCACACTCCACAGCCACCGCGACCCTGCGAATATTGTTCGAAAAAATTCAAGAACAAGTACAGTCTTCGCGAGCACGTCCGTATTGCTCATGAGCAACGGCCTCCACTTCAGAATGCACCAATCAGCATGACTCCGTCGCCTCTGGTGTCTCTAGTTGATGTCACTGCGTCACCATTGTCTTTACAATTGTCACAGAAATTGACAACACATTAAATTCTATCCATTTTTTCTTTTGGAATAGAATATATTATAAATATATAAATATAAATAGAATAGAAATACTTGGACTTGTAACAGAGTTACAACATTATTTTGGCAATTCTGGGAGTTTATTTTATCAAATCTATTAAGTTCTACCAAAATGTTTATTTAGTTCCGTTTTATTTTAATTTTCCATTGTTTAAGAATCTAAGTCATGAATGGTTTTACATTATTGTTAACATTAATTTATATACAAAATTTGTGTGTTTGAGTTTACTTTCAAATAAAGTATAAGGACTAAGATGAATTTGGTTTAATTATTTCCCTACCCTATTTTATATTGCAGAAAATACAGTAGACTTGGAGTGCGAAGTGTGTGAACGATCCTTTACATCGGTATCAGCCCTGAAGCGACACAACGAATCCAAACACACGGTGCAATTTGTCACGTTCGGCTGTAGCATTTGCTCAAAACAGTTCAAGACCAAGTGGTCGTTGTCCACGCACACGTCACGTTTCCATCGTGGTCGCCAAGCCATCGAAACAACTCAGCCGTTTCGCACCTCAGACCTGGTAATGCCTAAACTGCGACTGGACTCGTATCAACAGTGATTGCTGTTTTTTAATTATATTAGCTCGATTTAGTTTAATATTTAAATATTTTTTATATACAAAAGTTAGCATAATATTTAGTATCAATTTGTGTTTCCATTTAATTTAAACAGTATAATGTCCTAATTTGTATTATAATTTTGCCATTGTGTAAATTTTCAGGACGTTGAATTTAACTTATGTTATAGTAAATTAGATTTTAACGTACTCTGGTCTCTGTATTATCTTCAAAGATGCAGTGCTGTTTGTATAGCTCACAAAAAACAGCACACACATAAACATTACATACATTTTAAAATAATGTACAATAATGCTCCGGAAATATACATAATCATTTATTTTTTATTAAATACATCAATATTTATAAATGTTCTTTGTTAAATTATATATATTTATAATAATATTTGTGGTACATTTTGTAATAAAATAATTTTGTTCAGATGAAAAAAGAATAAACAAACTAGGAATAAATATTAAAAGTTATACAAAATTAAGAGATTTTTTTGTTGCTCAAGCAGGAGATCAGAATAAGTTACAAATAAAAAGGACAGTTTTCACAACTCGATAGATAATTTTGAAAGTAAATAAACATAAAAGAAACGTATAGTGAGATAGATAGATAGAGAGCAAATGATATGATAAAGATCATGCAATTAAAACTAATTGTGTAAATGTGCGAATGACAGGAATGTCTATACAGGGGTGCGCGGCTCATACCTACATTTTTGACATCAGCAGTTTGTAATCTAAAATCTGACAATCTCAAAAACCGATAATCTCAGAAGCGTTCATTTCAAAAGTACCGACTTTTGAGATTATATGTTTTTGAGGTAAGAAATTTGGGTTAGTAGAATTTGTTTTGTTTTTTTAGACTATACCACGCACTCCTTAAGAGACTATGAATAAATGAAACTAAACGGCTAGAGGGGAATTTGGTGGAATGTAAGATCGTGCGGTATGTTGATTGTTCATGTGGCAGCCACATCGACGGATGTCGCCTCGACAATGGCCATCAGTTTTTGACGGGCTTTCTTGTCGTTGACGCACGTACACATAACCAGGGTGGTAAGTTGTTTTATCGAGTAGTTTCGTCGATTGCGTTGCTCGCGAATCCACTCTTCCAATAGGTCCTTTGGCATGTAGTACGCTTTTATGTAGCCGTCAACGTAAGCATGATGCACCGGGTGCTTGCAGCCGGAAATAAGCTCGAGAATGGACATAAAGTGCGCAAAGTCAAGTTGCATCAATGCTCGACCGCCAGCGGTGCATTTCTTTGCGTTTGCGTATCTAAAAAAATGATAATTTATAAAAAAAAACATTTTTTTCTGCTAGAATTTAAAAGTAAAAAAGAAATCATACCCCTCCACCAAGGTGTGCGTTAGTACGTGCGCCAGACTCTCCCAAATCGGTTCCCGTGGAAGTGCAATCTGTCCGGTAATGTTCTCCAATCGCATTGCAAATGATTGAATACCCTAAAAATGAATAACAAATAATTTTAGGTATGTTTTTTCAACAAAAACTAATGGATTGTGTGAAAACCTACCCGATTCACGGTGTCCACGTAAGCACTGTGCTCCACATTCACATGATTCACATCCCACTTGACCTTTGTCATGGCCGTTAGGACGTTTTGCAAATCAATGATTCGAGCAGTGACACACATAAAGACCGGCTTTCGGACATCGCTTATGTACGCTGTGGTTGAGCTGAGAAAGTCACGCAATGGCTTACGGTCTCCCGGAGCTAGTAAATGTTCTAGATATCCACGTAACTTTTGGTACTGTGCTACCAGCGATACACAGCTCTCGACACCGACGAGACGTTGTTGTAAACCGTACATGGTTTCCGGATTGCAGAGTTCCATTTGGATCTAATTTTATAGAGATTGTAGATTTAATACTTCGAAGATAAGTTTAAAGTGCCTACCATAGAAAAAGACGGTGGCCAGTTCTTCACTTTTGGTACTATATCCTGAGAGATTCTAGCTAGATTTAACGTCAACTCGATGCTGTACAGATTATCCTTAGGAACTGGCTGGAATCTCAATATTTAGTAATTTATTTATATTTAACCAGAGAAAGTCTCACCAGATCATTGCCGAAAATGTCGTGCACCACGAATGTATAGAAATCAATAAGCTCAGCCATCGAGGCAACGATGTAAGGGGATATGGAGTGTAGAAGCCGACACATTTGGAGGTATCGTCCAATACACCGTAGCACATTCAACGAGGAATTACTAACCACAATGACACCACCGGAACCATTGCCACTTGTGCAGTCCAACGATAGTGCTGGTGATTGATTAACGCCTTCGCCACGCTCCTCTTCGCTTTCCTCCGAAAAATAGCACGACGATTCATCTGCAATACCCGCCAGAATGTCCTCCTCCAGCATTGCCTCATCGAAACCACCATCAAAAGGTGAACTCTTCTCAGAGAAGCGATAAAAGTAACCACACGATCCGTACATCGAGCTGCCGTCTAGCGAGTGTATCGACGAAGCAACCTCTGCGTCCGGAGAGGTCTCCTGTGACAATTCCGCCTGTGCACTCCGACCTATATGTCGTTGCAGTGACTTTTTCATCAAACGAAACTCTTGCAATTGCACAACGTCACTAAACGACTGCACCGGAACCCATGCCTCATTGTCCAGAAACAAACAGATCTCCTCTAAACTGGACGCATGATAACGTCGAAAGAACGCCAGACTCTGGGCACGCATACTCTCCATTAGATTCAATGACTTCTCACTGCAAAATTCGGTGCCCACCTTTTTCAGGCGTTGCACAATCGACAGAACCTGAATGAATTGCTCGTACTTGAGATTATGTAGTTTTGTGCTAGCCAGGTATACGCAAATCTTGGACTGAATGTCGTTCCAGATTCGTGACTGTCCATTCTTGAATTTCTGTTCGATGTAATCGTCGTGCACGTTGGGCGTATCGCCGACAGATTCCTCGTGCTGAAACAGTTGAACGTTCTGATGCCATTGTGTCACCTGATAGTAGCACACCAGAATACTCCAGAAAGATTTGCACAAATTAATCAGGCAATTTATGTACTTGTCGGCGGGTACACTCTCGCACATCTGCTCGAATAGCATCTTCGGTCGATCCTCGGCCGGTGCTTCGTTGTGATTGCGTAACACCGTGAATGCGGTCGTGTGTATGGCCGAGATAAAGTTCATGTGCAGTTGATCCATAGCAATTAGGGTTTTGCCCAGCAGTTTGTAGGCATCTTGGAGTTGGGAATATTTGTGCGTATCAAAACAGAGCGTCTGCTCGTTTAGAACATTGTCTAGCTGTAGTTCGGTTAGCATCATAGTGTCCTGTAGCTTTTGGGATAGTGCTTCGACGCAATGGTACTGTCCATTCTCGGTGGCTAGGGCTTTGCATTCAAGCAGAATGGCAATAGCACCGGAATAGTTGCCCTCGGACAAAAGTTGCTGCAGCACGGTCTCAGTGTGCTTCATGCGACGTATCGTGTGTAAGGTTTTCAAAAGACCTTGTATTGTTTCACGCTTCTTGTAGGTTGCTAGGATTTCTAAGCTTGTGGTGGTGAGATTCGTTCGTGCTGTGGCCAGAAACGAACGTGCACTTCTGCAGTCTGACAGGGATTGCTGCAGAAGTTTTTCGGTCTGGAAAATATTGTTTAGTTATAAGTTGCGAGATAGGACTCTGTTTACACTTACATTGTTAATCTGTGCGAACTCTTCGTTGCAGGCCGTCCGCTCTGTAAGAATGTTTTGAAGAACTTTCTTAGACACGACTTTGTGCTGTTGCTTCAGTATCATCATAGTATGCTCCACATTACCGTAGTCCAGAGTCGTTTCTTCGAATTTCTTAAAATCACAATACAATATGACATTGCTTGACCCACTTTCACTCAGCCAAGCAGCAGTTCACTCACCCGCAATTCATACTCTTCGGTGTTTACATTGTCCAGGAAATAGATCTCTTCGGTGGCGTCGAGAATTTCCTGATCAGGCAGGCGACGTACGTCCTCCTGTGGCACCGTTTTGCGGACGAAATCGGGTGTTTCGAGAGGACTGGACAAACTCTGCACAAAGTACTCGGAGAAGCCCATGGCCGGAATTTTGACATGTCGACTCTGTAAACAAAGGATTCGGTCATGGAAATACGTTCGAACGGTTTGGTTGTTGTCACCTGTTTGTGGAGCAGGTCAAAAAATTTCGATTTTATTTCGTCCATCGGAAAAACATGCAAATGCCGAAGGCCAAACGCAATGCATGTGACAGCTGACAAAGCAATGTTTTGATATTTGACTACATATTTGACAGATGTATGCTCAGTGCTGCCAGATGAGTTAAGTGATTCTGGGTTAGTAGTGTATACAGGGTGTTTATGAATACTGTTTTCTTGCAAAACTTCAATTAAGCTGCATCTGCCAAAGAAAACTAAAAAAAGAACTTTAGTAACACCATATTAGCCAAAGAGGGGGATTTAAACGGGAACCACGCAGCACAAAATTTTATATTTATAAAAAGAACCCAGAGATATTCAAAAAAATGTCCCCTATTTTTTTAATATTACCTGAAAGGGAGGTTTGATCACCTTCCACTTGATACCAAACATACTTATCTTGAATCACGGAAATATTTTTTCTTTTCAACAAATCTTAAACTCCTCCAACCCCTAAAAATTCCATTTCCTAAACATAAAATGTTGTTTATCAGTGTTGCGGAGACCCTATTTGAATGGGGAAGGGTTAGAAAATTTCCACAGGCACTAAATACGCAACTGCATTTTCACCCCATATTATAATAACTAAACTGATTAATTTATTTTATTTTTAAATTATAGATATATTAAATACCTTTAATTTTAAAACAAATACACTTATCCTTAATTACGTAACGCTCCGATTTAAAAAAATAAAATAAAAAGGTATATTTCCCAAAAATAAAATGTTAGTATTTGGTGTTGATTCTCTCACTCCCTTTTGAGGGGGGAGACGCCAAGAGCAAAGAGCTAACGGTCCTTTTATAACCGACAATTAAGTACAAATTAAGTTATCTCAAAGAAATGAACAATGTGTAAAATTGAGACCTGCGTGCGTTCTTCACTTTATCAAGAGACGTAAATTCTAACATCAATCTAACTCAAAATAAGATAAAAGATTGAAACGCCCTTTTTTTTACATTTTTTTAAAATTAGGACCACGCTTTTTTCGGTCATAATTTTTTGTTGTTTTTCGTTATTTTAATAATTTTGTTGACCAAATTGTTTTTTATGGTTAGCGAAAAATTCATAGAGTTGATAAATCAATTAGTATACTAAACATAGATAAAATACCAGTCACAGATTTTATCAAAAAACTACTGCGACTACAAACAAATACTCTATCTCAATACTACGTATTTTCTTATCGAATCGTTTAAGATTTTAACTTCTGATTTATAAATCTCAGATTTTATATGTCGTCATCAGCAAGTCAGCAAACCTTGACGTTTTTTTAAGTGCATACCGTTTTTTTTTTGATATTTGACAAGTAATGATTAATTGAATATTTAGTTATGAAATATACCTATTCCAATATACTTATGACTAAATACCTTAAAGTAGAGTTTTTTTATCAATCGGTGTTGATAAATAAACCATCCAGCATGATAAAAGGTTTGAAGGTCAACAGTTGCAAGCTACGCATCAGTTAGTTGGACATTTTATTTAATCATTCTGACGAAATGTAATAGGTTTAATTTGATGTGTTAGAGGGGAAGTCCAAAGTGCAGATTTTATAAATTTCTTTAATCCATGAGTGATGAGGGACTATTTTTTAAATTATTGAAGCATGATGGTCGAGTTTGGATTGCAGATATAATTGTCCTTCAGTTTTAAGCTAATGACTGAAACATGCGGAAATGGCTATAAGATTGAAAGATGGGGAGTTTTAATCTGTTCTGTCTCTAAAATATAAAATATAAATTAATTTATATGTTTTTGTATTGAGGATAGTGTTTATTGAAATATTTCTATTTTTATTTTATGTTTTGGTTTTGATTCCAAATTTGATCACCTAGCTCTATTTTTGTCGTACTGACCACATTCTGTAATTCTGTATTATGATAATAATATTTCTTCAAAAGATTTTTTTTTATTTATAATTTATTTTATTTTGTTTTCGTACATAATTTTCGATAACCTAAACTTTGACAACAGCCTTGCCAGTGTTCTTGCCGGCCAACATGTCAATGAATGCCTGTGGAATGTTCTCGAATCCATCGGTAATGGTTTCGTGATACTTGAGCTTGCCCTCGGTGATCCACTTCGTCAACTGTGTAATTCCCTCGAACCAACGGTTGTTCCAGCGTGTCACCAGGAATCCTTCCATCTTAAGTTGCTTGAACACGAAAGTCGGTTGCAGCAGGGGTACTGAAAATTTGGAATGTTTTGTTTTAGTGATATCTATTTTAAGGTTTTGGATTTTGTTTTTTATAATTATACCTTTTGGATAGCTGGCTGGGTCGTCATTGTACGACGAGATCGATCCGCACACGGACACACGACCGAAGTTGTTCATCTGTTGCAGGATCACCGAGCTCAGTTCACCACCAACATTGTCAAAGTAACAGTCCACACCCTTCGGGGCAGCCGCCTGCAAAGCAGCGGTCACATCGGCGGTCTTGTAGTTGATCACATGATCGAAGCCCAGCTCGGACTTGAGCCACTCGCACTTTTCGTCAGAGCCGGCGAAACCGATCACAGTTAATCCCTTGATCTTGGCGATCTGTCCGACCAGAGAGCCAACGGCACCGGCGGCACCGGTCACCACGACAACCTCTCCTTCCTTGGGCTGGCACAGTTCCAGGAAACCGAAGTAGGCAGTGTTTCTATTTGGACAATATAAATTCGATATTAATTATATTTTGTTATATATATAAATGATATCTCCTACCCGGGCATTCCCAAAGCTCCAATAGCCAGAGAGCGTGGCAGATCACCGAATGAGGGCAGAACATATGGCAGGAGATCTGCTGATGGTACATCCGGGTTGAAAATGGTGTGTGTCTGCCAGCCGAGATTGCCGAAGACGTAAGCTCCCACTGGGTACTTTTCGTGCTTGCTCTCGAGGACCCTTTAAAAATGTAAAATAAATTATTAGTTAACAGATATTTATTTAGAAATTTAGTTAATTTCTTACTTGGCCACTTGTCCACCGATCATAATTGATCCGACTGGGAAACGTTCCATGTACATTCGCATGTAAGGGTCCACGCTCAAGTATTCGGCTTGGATAAGGACTTCTGTTTATTGCAAAAAAATCACACAAAAAAAATATTTCTTAATAATCAGGCCAAAATACAGAGGATACTAAAATGATAGAGGATATGCATACCATTATCCTTAATTGGGGGCAACTCCTCGGTGACCAGGTTAAAGTCCGTCAGCTTGGGAACGCCCACGAAACGCTTGGCATAAATGAACTTCTTTGTGGCGACCATTTTAACTGAGTGTATCTATTCGACTACAACAGGTTTGTAATTTAGCTTCCATTTAAATGGTATATTTTTTGTGGTACGTAATCAGATAAACACAAAACATCTGATAACTGTACATTGTACAATGTACATAATTTGCTGATAATATATAGATATATCGGTTAAAGTGTATTTGTTATGATAAATATAAATTATTTTTATTTTGCAGATAATATCTGTCTAACTTACAATATTGTACGTTCTTCACTGACGATCGGTAAAACCAAACTAAAATGCGTATAGAGGAGAGAAGAGGCAAAAATTTAGCCGGCGATGTTTGTGTTCACAGAAGTAATGCCGTCCAAGGTTGAGTGTGAGCTTTATAAGATATAATTATATATATACAAAGTATATAACATAATATATACAACACTCTCACTCCTACATAAACTGTATATTTAAATATCATCATGATGCGGTTATATATAAACATTGAATGATTAATTTGTATATATCGTGTTTTCTTCGTGTACACTTGAGATGGTCTTTAATTTTGGTATATACTACCTTAACCAGTTTAAGTTGGGACAGAGACCAAAAAAAATGTATGGTAAAGATTGATTGCATGTAAATCAAAAACCATTAATTATTTTAAATGATTTTTTTAATTATGTTTGTTACATCTATTATACATCTCTAAAATATATATATTTATTATTTCCGTAAGCGCCATTGTGGAATCCGCTAAAACGGCCATTTCATTTTTATTTACTGGCGTAACAAATAATAATTGAAAATTACCGTAACTTAGTTTATTTCTTACGCCATTCTTCTACCTAATTGGTTTTAAATAGGGTTGGCGGAAAATGATTAGCCTTCAAATTTTGATCTCCTTATTTTTTAATACTACGACTCGATACTTGTAAAATAGGGTTTTGTAGAGGCACAAAATTTATATATATTTTAAACACAATCAAAAATATTGTATTATATAACATTATCATACAATTTTTATTGCCTTTGTCCCAACTTCACCTGGTTATGGTAGTATATATACACAAATGTCCTATCGCCATGACTTTGTATTTTTAATCTATATACATAACGAAACGTGTAAAACGTAGATATATTGAGGTATTTTGAAAAAAAAAAACAGGTTGTTTAGATGAGCAATATTTGTTTATTACATAACAACAAACATATATTGAAAACATAATTTCCATTATTTACACATTAATCTATATTAAAAAAGGTTACAGAGGTAATGAACCTATAAAAAATTGAATTTACTAGTTACTACATTAATTACAAAACATTTACATTTGATTATGATTTATTATTAATATTCATGCAATTCCAGTGGTGAGCACCGTACAATAGCTTTGCCCGAATTCTTGCCGCGCAGCATATCGATTAGAGCCTGCGGCAGGTTATCGAATCCCTGCGTTTCCGTTTCCAGGTACTTGATTTGGCCACTCTGCACCCGTTTCAGCATCTCCTGAATACCCTCCATCCAACGACTCGCATAGCGTTGGGCTAAGAATCCCTCCATTTGTAGTTGCTTGAACACAAATGCTGGCTGCAGAATCGGAACTAGTGGCACTTCCAATGAATTGTACACGGACACCGCTCCGCACACGGCAATGCGTCCGAATGCACGCATCTGATTGATGACCTCACCACTGATCTCTCCGCCGACATTGTCAAAGTAACAGTCGACGCCGAGTGGAGCAGCACGGTGCAGAGCCTCACTGATGTTGCTGGTCTTGTAGTTAATTACATGATCGAAGCCAAGATCGTTTTGAAGCCACTTGCATTTAGAGTCGGAGCCTGTGATGCCGATTACCTTGCAGCCTTCGGCCTTGGCCAGCTGTCCGACGATCGTGCCAACGGCTCCAGCCGCTCCCGTGACGACCACCACTTCACCGGCTTTTGGTTTGCAGATCTCCAGGAATCCAAAGTAGGCGGTGAGACTGTATATGAGGGCAGAGTAAAGGAAAATTTAAATATTGTGTAAATCTGTTTAATATAATTATAGTTTAAAGTAAGATTTTAATATGAACTTTATTCAACGTTACAAAGTTCATTCAAAATTTATTTAATTTCTTTGCAGAAATTCTTTTCCCGGAAATTCATCCGCAGACTTTAATCCTTTTTAACGATTCGGACTTTTATTCATTTTTTACATAAAAAACTGCTATTTATTATTTTTACGTAGTGTGTTCACTAGAAATTTAGTTTCTATAAAAAACACAGGGACGCTCGTCCCAATTTTAATTTGGAAATAAATATAAATAAAATAATGCAATAAAATCAGTGGAATAAATGTCATGTTCATTGTATGCAAATAAACAAAAATATCTCGTGAAATTAATTCTTGAAACTTCCGAGAAGCATTGGATGAATGTCCGTTAGATTGATGTCCGTTTAATGAAAATTTCAAAAAAGTCAGTGGAATTATTGTTCAAGCAAAATAAAATAATAAAAAAATTCTCATGGAATTAAACCAAAAAAAGTCCGAAAAACAAGAAATTAAGTTGGATGAAATTCTAAACAACTCGAAAACTTAAAAAACAAAAACTTCGGTGGATACAAATTCTATGTAAAAAAAATCCAGGAAATAGTCATTTTGTTAAATATAAAATCCAGTGGTAAAAGTCCGCATACATACCCTGTTAAGCCAAGAACACCCAGTCCCAATGATACTGGGAGATCACCAAACGCGGGCAGGACATAGGCTCCGGCATCAGTGCTTGGATTAAACACGGTATGCGTTCGCCAGCCGAACGGGCCAAATACGTGAGCGCCGACAGGGAAACCGTCGTTTTTGCTCTCCAGAACCCTGAATTTATATCAATCCAAAGTTAGATTAGGTGTCCTTCACAATCCTGTATATAAAAAGTACATACCTTCCCACTTGACCACCAATCATGGTCACACCAAGCGGTGAGTTTGCCATGTACGGACGCATATACGGATCCACACTAATGAACTCAGCCTCGACCAAAACATCTGCATTCAAATCAAAACGCAGATTTAGTTTTCAATATTTTTTTGTATCCTAAGTTTAAATTAAATCACCTCCATCCTTGAGAGCGGGTAGTTCCTCCACTTTCAGTGAAAAGTTTGTGACCTTGGGCTCACCCACGAAACGTCTGGCGAATGTAAATCTCTTGGCTTTTACCATTTTAAATATTTATACTCGATTACTCTATAATAAATATATACAACACAGACGAAATATATACCGTGTACTAGTTAGTCCGTGTTCGAAATGGCAATGCGTTAATTACATTTGTACGCTATCGATTTTATTGATGTAAAATCAAAATTAAAGATCATAACTTTGGCACACTCTATGTGTGTGCGCATCACGGCAGTAGAAAATATATTTGGCAGGTTGTGCGCATAACCTATAATCTGGCATCGAAACTTTATATACCCAAAGTAAATTGCATAATATCCATCTATCAAACCAAAAAAACAACACAATCATGTTTTTCTTATATATATATATATATATATATAAATATATAATGTATATGTATAACTTTATGTACCTATAATGACATTAGATTTTTCTTCGAAAATACATATGTCGCAAATAAAAAACTGATAGTGAGCTTTATCATTTGATTGATAAGCATTTTTACCACCTCAAGGCGTATCTATACTCGGACGTACAAAAAATGCCAGATATTAAAATATAGAAATTATGTTTTCGCTATAATTTATATGAAATATAGTGATTTATCAGTTTTTATATTTTAAATAAATGTCAACATATAAAAAGATGTCTGATTTGATAAGTGAAACATTTGTAATAGATATTACTAAAAGATATTGTTTTTAATGTCAATTCAGATGGTGACCTGGTTCTTATAGTTACAAATTGATGTTCTTTTATACATATGTAACAATGGTAATAAGAATAAGTTTATAGCTTGCCGGTGACTACCACATTGTATATAATGAGAAATAGTTTAAATATTTGCACTGGAATACCCACTAGCGCTTCTGATAATGTAAATAAAGACGTAATGACGCAAATAACGCAAGTAATATAATAAATATAATTACCTTAAGAGATGTTTGTTTAGGAATTTCAATCTATCACTTTTGGGCATTTCTAGAAATAAATCTATCATTAAAATTTATTTTGAATCGTCTAGAAACACGCAATATCCAAATTGTACAAAAATGTTCAAACTTAAACCATAATATAACGCTTAACACACGAATCATTTGTGGGCAATCCAAAAATGACGTCATTATAAAGATGCAATGTCATTCCGCACGTAATACCGTATGTTTGCTATGGATCTTTTGTTAAACTTGATGGCAAGTAGCTTCAGGTAAAAAAAGTATCCTATATTTTGTGTGTCGTTGTCAATCGAAACTTTAATTAAAATTCATAAATTCATCACTAATATTTGAACAAGATGTTTACTTTGAGAGTTTTACCAATTTACTTAGACATTAAATTTAGCTTGGGTTTAGTTTTACAGAATCATGAATCGCGTTCCGTAACAAAACTGCGTTTTCAGTGGCGCACTCTGTTTTATAATGATCAAACCTAATTGACGATAAAGCAAGCGTATAAAGCTCTATGTCTGGCAGCGTGCTTAGCGACATATTATAGAACATGAATCAAACTTTCTAAAAAAAGTTTAGAGCTTTCAATAGTTATCATAGCAATGAACTTTTGCTTGTCTCACATGAAAAGTCTTTCAAAAAGAGGTATTTAGTTACTTTTTATTGTTTCAGCGTATTAAAACATTTATTACATGATAATTGTGGATAATAATAATTTTAATAATGTAATAAAAATCTAATATATTTTTAATATGTTAGTTTTTTTTAGTTAGTATTTAATATGTTTTAGTTTTTTGTTAGCTTTTTAAAAAATACTGTATTATTTAAAAAAATTGTACCATTTTATTGTAACAAAATTTTATTTTTGTGGTAACATTTTTTGATATTTTTTTGCAACTTCAACCGAACTCTAATTTTAAGTACAATTTCAACTCCAACTACATTTTTTATGATTTTTTTTTATCATTTTTTTTTTGCAACTTCAACCGAACTATAATTTTAAGTCCTAAATTTAATTTCAACTCTAACTTAAAATCCGCAACTTTAACTGCAATTTTAACTTTAATTGCAACTTTAACTTCAACTCCAAAACCAACATAAACTCTAACTCTCCATTTCTGCAACTCTCCTACTTACACTTTATTTAATAACATTAAAAAGCTTTGAAAAGTTGAGTAATTGACAGCTGCTTGCGGAGCTCCATGTAAAAAAATAAGACAGAAGTATGTAACACAAAAAAACACGTAACAAAAAAGAGGTTTTAGGAGATTTTACGTTGATCATACTTTATTTTTTTTGCGTCATGGTCTTCGGACTACCGTGCTGTTTGCGCTAGACATTTTGGTCTTATACTTATCATCTTATATCATGTTTTTTGTGGGTACTTGACCATAGTTTTAGAAATAAATCAACTGTGAATACAAACCTTTTTTGAAGTAATTATATTTTTCAATTCACTCTCCAAATATCACTCATTCTGTATCCTAAAAATATTATTGTCGTAACGACATCTTCTGTTTCTCCTGTGTATATAACTAAAAATATATAACAAAAAAAAATTATAACAAAAGCTCCTTATATGCTTTATTATTCTTTGGATAATCTAAACTTTTACAAGAGCTTTGCCAATGTTCTTGCCGGCCAGCATGTCAATGAATGCCTGGGGAAGGTTCTCGAATCCATCTGTAATTGTTTCACGATATTGCAGCTTTCCCTCGGACACCCACTTTTGCAATTGTTTGATACCCTCAAACCAACGGTTATTCCAGCGCGTTACCACGAGTCCTTCCATTTTAAGTTGCTTGGACACTATCACTGGCTGCACGAGTGGTACTGAGCAAATAGATTGAAATTAGTTTTAATTCTCATTTGATTATAATAATATACCTTTAATGTAGCTGTCTGGTTTCATATTGTATGCCGAAATCGATCCGCTAATGGCCACACGTCCGAAGGGGTTCATAAGTTGCATGATCATCGAGCTCAGCTCACCGCCAACATTGTCAAAGTAACAGTCCACACCCTTTGGGGCAACCTCAAGCAAGGCAGCGGCCACATCGGCTGTCTTGTAGTTTATCACATAATCGAAGCCCAGCTTGGACTTGAGCCACTCGCACTTTTCGTCAGTGCCGGCCAGACCGATCACCGTTAATCCCTTGATCTTGGCGATCTGTCCGACCAGAGAACCGACGGCACCGGCGGCACCACTGACCACGACAACATCACCTTCCTTGGGCTGGCACAGTTCCAGAAAACCGAAGTAGGCGGTATTTCTATTTAAATAGAGAATATCGAATGGATATTAAACAATGCTTTTATAAATTGATGGTAGATCTTTTACCCGGGCATTCCCAAAGCTCCAATGGCCAGCGAGCGTGGCAGTTCTCCAAATGACGGCAGCACGTAAGGCAGGAGCTCTGGTGCTATTAGGTCGGGAGACGGTAGGTCCGGATTTAAAATAGAGAGAGTCTGCCAGCCAGCATGCGCATAAAAGTACGTACCGACTGGGTATTTTTCGTTATGGCTCTCGACGACCCTTTAAAAATATTAAATTTATTAAATTAAATTACGAAATTGTATTTAGAAATAATATAATTTCTCACCTGGCCACTTGACCACCGATCACCGTTGAGCCGATTGGGTAACGGTCCATGTACACTCTGATGTACGGATCCACGCTCACGTATTCCGCTTCGATCAGGATCTCTATTTCATATCAAACAATAATAATTAATTGAAATAGAATTGGTTCAGATATTTAGTTACCATTTTCCTTGAGCGACGGCAATTCCTCTGTGACCAGCTCAAAGTCTGTCAACTCTGGGGAGCCCTCGAAACGCTTTGAAATTATAAACTTCTTTGTGACGACCATTCTCACTGAATGTCGTACGTATCGACTACGCAATATCTTTTATTCAAAAATACTTTTGTCTGTAATGCATTTCGTTATCAGATACACAGTAGAATATACACACACGCAAAGTGCGCATAATTTATATCTGTTTATGGATACGTGTGATGTTCGTTTATAACAGCTAATTTTTTTGTTATTGGTTTATCAAACATTATATAAAAAAAATCGTACAGATATACGTTTACTAATATGCAAATATTATTGTGTATTTTTATGCCCAAGTAACATTTTATTATGATATCCTGGAAATGGTCCAATTTTATTTTCGCAAACAATATAGTAATGATAGGAATATTAAAGCTCTTTTAGATCTGAAAATTGGTCAAAAATATGTAAAATTTAAAATCAAGCTTTTTTATAATTACCGAAGATGCATATTCAAATTCGAATCAATCGAATCAATCGAATCAAAAATTAAAAAAAAAAACAGGAAAATCCTTTGACCATTTCAAAAAATGTAAGAAAAATCGAACCGAATCAACACAATTTTTTTTTAAGCCTGTAAAAAATATCATCACACATCAGAATTCTGCTAAAGCCTACTCCGAAAACCATATGGGAGTTTATTTTATTAACTCCTATTATTATTTTTTTGGGAGACGAGCCTTTGATGTAGTTTTTAAAAAAAGGTATAAAAATAAAATTAATCGGACGTTTACAATACAAGATATTGCAAATTAGCGGCTGCGTCGACAAGAAAAAATAGTCAACCCGATCCACGGGAAACCAATCGACGGGAAACCAATCCACAGAAAAAGACACAAAAAAATATTATTGGCTATCACAATAAAACTTGAAGCCAGCTTTAGCAAAGATTCACGTAAAATCTTTCCGATTTTAATTTTTGACAAAAATACGGTTTAACTGTAGTAACATTTTGGTTGTCCACTCTAAGGGCTATTTTTTCACTATCACAAGTTGTTTCTATCACTGGAAGGAAACGAAATCTTTCTTGAGCTATAATTAGATATCAAAATGCGCAGCCCCATGATCAGTTGTCAGGAGCTAGTTATAGAAATAGTTTTTCCAATGAATCATTTGCTTTTGGTTGAATTATTCAGTTAATAAATTTATTTAAAACAAGTATAGTTAAATAGTCTAAAATGTCTCCCCAACCGGTCTGATTATCAATTCGTGAATCTAAAGGAATACAATTTAAAAAAATCATTACATGCGTTTGGATATAATCTCTCGCTGCCCATTTACCTGCACATGCGGTGGAGTGGCCAGAACGAACAGAACTGCTGCGGACACATCTTCTGGCTGCAGCAATGGAAACTCCTTCATCATTTCAAAACTCTCGGCTGACACAATTTCGGTATGCGTTCCTCCGGGACTGACACTCTGCGCACAAGTTCAAATGAAAACATAAGGATTTGTTTAACATCATATAAAATATACTTACCGAGATCTTAATCTTAGTGTTCAGCATCTGGAATTCTTGTCGCAGAACCTCTGTCATGGCAGTGATCGCATGCTTCGATGATGGGTAGATATTCAGCGATCCGATACCCGGAATTATCGGAACTTTGTGTCCACTTGTGCTGTTGATGATCACAATTTGTCCGTCGACATTGCGTCTCTTCATCGACTGGAACGCCTGCCGTGTACACCATACCACCCCGAAAACATTAGTTTCCATCGTCTGGCGTATAACGTCTGAATTTCCTTCCGCCACCAAGAATGTGTCCAAACTAATAATGCCGGCATTGTTTACCAGCACATCCACTCCACCCAGCACACTGTCAATCCAATCGAATGTGGACTTTACGTCCAGCTCATTGCTGATGTCACACTTGCGCGCGTGTAGCACGCCCTTTGATCCGGCTGGAATTTTCCCCTTCAGAGCTTCAACTCGTTCTACGCGTCTGGCGAGCCCAACGACAATTAGGCCTGCTTTTAAGAAATCCACAGCGATTGCGGCTCCTATGCCAGCACTGGCTCCGGTCACAACGGCTACCTTACCTGACCAACGTTCCATTGCTTCAAATGCGCACTGAAAAATAGTTTGAGCTTGATTTTTTGTAGAGCAATTTTAGGTTTATCATTATTATCTGACATAAGCGTTATCTATTTTTTTTTTTAAAAGTTAATGTCAAGCGTTTTTTGCGTATATATTATATATTATCTAGAGGTATACCTGATAGCTACTACTCGGAACGGTAAAGACAAATAAACAGCAAAATAAACGATGAGTGCGTTATAACAACAGAGACAAGATGAATGTACGGTAACTTCTTTATATATATATTTTTTTTTATCTTATACATATATTGTTGTATATAGATAAAATATATACAAACTGAAAACATCAAACGATAATATTTGATAGCATTCAACCATCAATAACACATAACACTTTTTTTGTATTTTATAGGTGAACGATCTATTATAGACATTTAGTAATACGTTGTTGGGTGTTTGTTAAACAAACAAGTCTAGCAGATTGATAAGTATGGATCGTTGGGTTGGAAAAGTTGCCGTTGTCACTGGAGCCAGTGCTGGCATTGGAGCTGCAATCGTAGTGGACCTAGTGAAAGCTGGAATGATTGTGGTCGCACTGGCCAGACGAGTAGATCGCATTGAAGCGCTCCGCTCAGAGATCTCCGCCCAGGCAACTGGTACGTTGCACGCAATCAAGTGTGACGTCAGCAAAGAAGACGAAGTGAAGAAAACTTTCCAGTGGATCGAGGAACAGCTGGGCGGTGTTGATGTGCTGGTTAACAACGCAGGCATTGTGCGTCAGACGAGCTTAGTGGATCCAGACAATTCGGCGGTTATTCGTGAGGTGTTGGACACGAATGTTTTGGGTGTAGTGTGGGGCACTCGAGAGGCGTTCCAGTCGATGAAGAAACGCAACGTTGCCGGACACATTGTGATCATTAACAGTGTTGTGGGACATTCGATTCCGTATGTGGTGGGCGTCAGAGAATCGATGAACATGTATCCACCGTCAAAGTATGCTGTGACCGCAATGACCGAGGTCCTGCGACAGGAGTTCCAGTCATTTGGTACCAAGATAAAGATCACAGTAATTATTCTAACTATATAGCTTTGGTTTTGGTTAACATAATTGAATAATGTACAGAGCGTGAGTCCGGGTGTCGTTTTGACGGAAATGTTTAAAGATGTGGATGAGGATGTGATTAAGGAGCTGCCAGCCCTTCAATCGGAAGATGTGTCCGCAGCCGTTTTATATGTGCTGGGAACACCACCACATGTTCAGGTGATTTTATATATATATTCCTTAAATATATAGTATACAAAACTCAATAAACTCTCTAATCCGCAGATTCATGAGCTCACTATGAAACCAGTTGGAGAAAAATTCTAAAATCTAGAGAGTTTGAGGACATGTATTTGCAATGAAAAATATGTTTCAGTAACGGTTAATAAACTTGTACTTCTTTTGGAATTAAATAACTATTTATCCGAAATGTGATTCACGGACAATTGGTCGAAAGGCAATTGATTGTAAAGTAAATTGATCGTAAAGTAATTGATGGTAAAAGGGAGCCATACTCTAGAACGTGATACCAAGATGGCTGGCGGGTGGTTATTTACCGGAATCAAGATCCTTGGTGTTTTGATTGTCAATCAACATTTTTTACATGTTTATAATAATTGATGGTTAGCCAAAAAATGGCTTTGATACAGTGGCTTAATAAATGAATTTAAAAAAAAAATGATGGTAAAGGGTAGTCACTAGAACGTGATAGCAAGATGGGTGGTTTCATCGGGTGGTTCTATACTGGAACCAAGATCCTTGGGTATTCACCTCATGATTTATTGCAGTTAGAACTGTGCAATCGGCTGCACCACAATTCAATATTATAATATTTAGCATATACATTTACTACTCACTTTTTATTTATATTTACTTTATTTAAAAATCTACCAATCATCTCACATTAATAAACAAACAGTTTAAAAATAATTTGCAGTTTGACAAATCGTTTTAAATTACAGTGCAAGCATTTTTCAAAATAAATATACAAATATGATTTAGGAACTTTTAGTATATTATATACTAATTGCTGTGTGTTAACAATATTGTTGACGTAAACGGCTACGGAAGTAGATGAGCCAAGAAAACCGATGCATTCGTATTTAAGTATTTAAGACGTAATAAAGTGATTTATTCATAAAGATTAGCGGTCTCGTTAATATCCCATCAAGATGCCATAATCCTTGCCCCCGACGCGACAAAACAATAATATTGTCAGTGTTTTTTTTAGATTTCGCAAACAAATAAATTATGAACTATATATATATAAATAGTAAAATGCATTAAAAATATAACAACGGTACCACGCATCGTTGCAAATCTTAAATTAGAATTATCTATAGGAGCGCGGATCGTTCAGTGCGGATTCAGTAGTACGTTGGACGTCAAGCAGAGCACACAAAATAAACATTAAAAATATGGATCGTTGGGTTGGTAAAGTTGCTGTGGTCACTGGAGCCAGTGGTGGTATTGGAATTGCAATCACAATGGACTTGGTAGAGGCTGGCATGATTGTGGTTGCCCTGGCCAAACGAATCGAACGCATTGAAGCCCTCCGTTTGGAAATATCGCCAAAAGCAACCGGAACATTGCATGCAATCAAGTGTGATGTCAGTAAAGAAGAAGAGGTGAAGGGAACGTTTCAATGGGTCGAAGAGCAATTCGGTGGAGTCGATGTGCTGATTAATAATAATGGAATTCTGCGAAAAGTTGACAAACAGGATTCCGACAACTCGGTGGATATTCAGGACATTATGGGTGTTGTGTGGGGTACTCGGGAGGCATTCAAGTCGATGAAGAAGCGCAACGTTGACGGACACATTGTGATCATTAACAGTATCATTGGTCATTCGATTCCGTTTTTCGTTGAGAAGAACTCGCTAAACATTTATGCGCCCACAAAGTATGCCATCAACGCAATGACCGATGTGCTGCGTCAGGAGTTCCAGACGTTTGGCACCAAGATTAAGATCACGGTAATGGAACTTGCATTTCTTTTGTCAGACTTTTGATATTTATTTATTTTTTACACGCAGAGCATTAGTCCGGGTGTTGTACAAACTGAAATTGTCGGAGTGGTTCATGAAATTTTTGAAGATATGCCGCATCTGGTATCAGAGGATGTTGCCGGAGCCGTTTTGTATAGTCTAGGAACTCCTCCACATGTCCAGGTAATGTTTTTAGTCATAATTAGTATTGCTATTCGATTTATTTAATTTTTTAATTAATTTTTGTGTTCTTTTGTATTGGTAGATCCACGAGATTATAATCAAACCAGTTGGCGAGCAATATGCCTGATAGTCCATTGGTTTTAGAGAGGATGTATATTATTAGTTTATTTTTATTTTTGTGAATACGGCTTCTACTACTCACTTTGGTGAAAATACCAAAAAACGTGTATATTACTTTTATCTATTTTATGACCATTTTATGACCTTACAGAATTAGTCACATAATGGTAACAATGTATTTATACTTATATTAAATTTATATCTATATATATATATTTTTTTTTAAATAACCTCTATAGGATTTTAAAACGTGAATTATAAAATATCAAGAAACAATTAAAGCAATGGTCATTAAGTATGTACGTCAAAGGAACCAAAAAGATTCGCATATTCTGTGACCTTGAATTTTTTTTCTTTATGATTTTACGATATTTTGGAACACAAATAGATGTTTGTGTTCTCCTAAAAAACGAGATGTCTTCTCGAGCATTTAAAGATTGAAACATTAAATTGCGCTTTTATTAACGACGTTAAAATCTGTCGTTTCAGCAGTTTTGCCAAGTTAACAAATAACAAGTTTATAGTATACATAACAAGAAATTATTGTTTTTTTTATAACAACAAAGTTAAGTTAGCTCTGCTTAAGTATTGCGTATCTATAAATTGAAGTAGATGAAGAAGTCAAAACAATCTGCTTACAGTAAACGCTGACGGAGGTCTATTCCAAAATATTGGTTAGATTTTCAAAAATGATCCTACGATTATATATTCAAGTAGTATGGACGACGTTCGGACTTATTATTCATCAAATACGAAAATATCAAATTTCATGAGAAACGTTTTTGGAGAAGGACTTAAATTAGAATTATACAAATAACCGTATAAATCACCATTCAATCCATTTTATTTTAAGATGGAAACACTTAGCAGGCGATGTTTGCGCTCTGCTCGCACTTCAGTATGGATACAATCTTGCATCTCTCGTTTTACGTAGACTGCAGACGCACATAACATGTAATAGCTCCTTACAAATGGTAACCGGAATATTTGTCTAAAACAATTTGTCTAATATCATATGGCTGGTGATTTTGGGATGAATGTTCGTTTTTGGGGTCCTGAGGATGAATCCTTCCTTAAAATATATAATTTCCTCTTTGAATATTCCCATCAGGCTATTTGGCATATGGCTGTTGGGATTGGGATGAAAGTTCGTTGCTGGGGTCCTGAAGATGAACCTTTTTAAAAAAAGATGACTTCCTCCCTGAATATTCCCATCAGGCTAATTGGAATATGGCTGGTGGGATTGGGATGAATGTTCGTTTCTGATGTCCTGAGGATGAACCCTTTTAAAAAAGAAAATGATTTCCTACCTGAATATTCCCATCAGCATATTTGGCATATGGCTGGTTTGATTAGAATGAAAGTTCGTTTCTGGGGTCCTGAAGATGAACCTTTTCAAAAAACAATGACTTCCTCTATGAATATTCCCATCAAGCTATTTAGTATATGGCTGGTGGGATAAGGATGAAAGTTTGTTTCTGTGGTCATGAGGACAACCCTCTTTAGAAAAAATGAGTTCCCTCGCCTCTCACGAAAATACAAAAATCAAGTGGTTTTTCTGCGAGCGGACCGTAATTTTGAATGTCAAAATATTGAAATACATCTTGAAAAAAAATCTTCAAAAAATAAATCTTAAAAAATACAAAGTCTAGAAAAATATTGAAATAATCTTGAATTTTTAGTTTGTTGTTTTTTTGGCTGAATTTTACTTTAGCGCCCATCCAAAAAAAATAATCTTTAGGGGATGTAGAGGATATAGGGGATGTATCCTCAAACCCGAAACGGAAAATCCCATTAGGGTTTAAGAGTGTTTTTTAGGGTTAAATCGAACCTTTTTGAATGATTTTTGGTAATAAGGTGCAGTTGAGGGGTGGATTTTTGAAGTACGGCATATTATAGGGAAAGTCCTTATCTTTTTTCAAGCTATTTAACCTTATTGTACTCCTTCACGTTTCCTAGAAAATTAGATTTTAATTTTTTTAAAAAGATTATTATAGAAGTATAGAAAAAGGGTTTTGGTCATAGAGTACTTTTTTACTTTCCAGAATCCGCCTTTTGGAGTATAACGACAGCGCTGATTGATTTTAGACAAATTGTTTTTAGACAAAATGTTTTTAGACAAATTGTTTTAGACAAATTGTTTTAAGACAAATTGTTTTTAGACAAATTGCTTTTAGACAATTTGTTTTAGACTAATTGTTTTCGACCAATAATCCGCGAATCCGGATAGTACCATATCTATGACCAAAACCTTTTTTAAATCTTTC
This sequence comes from Bolitophila cinerea, assembly GCA_010015015.2. NCBI lineage: Eukaryota > Metazoa > Arthropoda > Insecta > Diptera > Mycetophilidae > Bolitophila > Bolitophila cinerea. Next base: position 1,711 of record JAAAKO020004247.1, on the reverse strand, counting down.
TTTTAACTTCACATTGCTATATATATATAACTGTCAAAGGATTTGTCGACAACGGTTTATCCCACTTCCACTTATCTGATCAAACTCAAACTTGGCACAGAGACTCGTTTGCGTGGAAAATGTTTATATTAATCGACCTTCTAAAATATTTTTAAAATAATGATATATAAATGCTAGAAATAAAAAAGTTTTAACATTTTTATGTTTTTAGAGTTGCTATAGTAAGTAGAACTTATTGCATTTAAAATTTTAAAAAATTATATCGCTTATTGAAAAAATAAAAATATCCATTGTAATACCCTTTTTGCGTAGAATCTATAATCCTTTGGTGCTTCCCTCATGTCAAAATTGATGCGGAATTTGTCTTTTCGCTGATCCAGGTAGGGCTGTCTATCTACTACAGGCTTATATGGATTACCTTCATTCTCTGTCTTTTAATGCTATTCAAAACACTGGGCGTCTACTGCTACTACCCACCATGTTTTTAGCGTCATTACGGCGATCCATTTTGCACAACATGCACAGTGGATCTGCTATACAGTCCGTATGGTTGCTTTACCACAAAATTTGCAAACTTTGGATCAATCTTCTTGGTTCCGACACTAATGTGTGGAAATATGTACAGTTGGGCTTTGAATGACGCGCTTACGTCCTCCATGGATGTTATTTCATCAACATCTCTTAGTTCTACCAATGTGGTCTTTGTGGTTGTCCTTTCTTCAGCTTTACCAACGAGTTTCACTTGGATGGAGTCCTTAAAGACGGCTGTATTATCTCCCGATTCATTAAGTAGAAGCAGGAGTTCCTTCTACTAAAATATTCTTATTTGGCTCACGCTTTCACCCAAATTTGCTGTAGACTTCGATCAGTAGCGCAAGTCTGTAAAAAGTGTGTCGAGATCGACATCGAGACGGCACTACTCGAAAACGTCTCGAACTCTATCTTGAACGTTCGTGATTTGTGGAGTCACTAAGTCCTTCGAGTTCGTTCCGTCATCGAGTCGAGTACAAGTTTCCATAATCTAAACCATAAATTAAGATCCTGTAATATGGATGGAAACTTCAAGGCTATATAAATCAAAAAGGGAATCACCAATTAAGCGGCAACACTGCCGCTGATCTTTTTAGGAGATCTATTCCGGCTGCTTCCGACAGATCAGGCGACCGGATATTTCGTGCAATGCATATATTATGCAACGCAGAACACACGTTTACAAATGATGCTACTGTCTGAGGCTGGTATCGCAGAGTTCTTTCACCTAGCAGGCAACGCCAACGGATTTTGAGAACACCATTTGTTCTCTCAATGTGCGTTGCACAATATTAAAGCGATCTTCATCAATACTGTCCTCCAAAGGATTTAAATACTGTGTGATGAGCCATGGTTCCAACGGATAGCCACTGTCACCTAAAAATTATAAAAATGATATATATATATATATAAATTATGCGTCCAAAATAATACATTTTCAATACAAACCTAGCAACCACGACTCTTCCACAGTATTTTCAGTAATGCCCTGTAAATATTTACGCTCTCTAGATGTTGCCCATATTGATGAATTGTGAGTCGACCCTGGGTGAGTGGCATCAACACTCACTATGGTCAAGTTAAGGTCACAAATCTACAAGAATCACATTTTTTTGTTATCGCATTAAAATTGGAATAAAAACTTACTAATTGTACATTCAACGAATGGTTTCGAAGTCTA
>JAAAKO020004236.1:0-20718 GCA_010015015.2 Bolitophila cinerea | reverse complement strand
AGAATATAATTGATTATTTATTATTTATTCGTGGGAATGCTATATTAGGAGCTGCACCAATTATAATTGGTATTACTATAAAAAATATTACAAAAGCATGAGCTGTAACATATAATTAATATTATAAGTAATACTAAAATACCTGAGAATATTATGATAATATCGAAAATAATTATAGAAATTTGTGTACGCATTTTTAAGCAGTGAAATAGTATCGGATTTATTAACAATACACAAAGTGTATCGGCCAATCGTATAATTGGCCAGTCCACTCATTACTAATGAGTACACGAGTAATCTTATTATGCGATAATATCCGTAATATCCTTAATATCTGTAATATACTATGTAATATCACTAATATATTAAGAATATCTTAGGAATATTGAGAATATAAATAATATTCTAAGTAATACAAAAATTATTGAGAATATTATAATAATATCGATAATATTTTAAAAATATGGTGGTAATATGTGCACATTTTAAAGTAGTGAAATAGTCTCGGTTTTAGTAACAACACGTAAAGTGTATCGGACAATCGTATCGTTGGGACAGTCTAGTCTGTACCAATGAGTCCGCTAGTATTCTTATTATGCGATAATATCCGTAATTTCTGTAATATCCGTAATATACTATGTAATATCAGTAATAAATAAACAATATCTTAAGAATATTGAGAATATAATTAATATTCTAAGTAATACCAAAACACTTGAGAATATTATAATAATATGGATTATATTAAAAATAATGTGGAAATATGTGCACATTTTAACGATGTGAAATAGTCTCGGTTTTATTAAAAAAACATAAAGTGTATCGGCCAATCATTATTTGGCTAATCGTTATTCGGCCAATCGTATCATTCGGCCAGTCTTATCGCTTGGCCAATAGTGATTCGGCAAGTCGTATCATTCGGCCAAAAGTGCTGTGGCCAATCGTGATTCGTCCAATTCTGTTTCGGTTAATTGTATCATTTTGGGCAATCCTAAAATGTATCCGGTTTTCTGAATTTCCCATAAAAACACAAAATAATTATCGAAATAAATTATCAAATATGAATTTAACAAAAACGTTAGCGAGGATATTCAGTAAACATAACAGCTCTGCGTAAATAATCATCTTAACATCAAAACCATCAGCACCTTGGGAAATCTTCCGTCAACATCACCGTTGGCATCGTTCCACATGACAATTTTCTATACATCACTCGCACGTACATCGCAAAGCTCTCTCCTCAGCCCACGTCGCGCACCACAGAAAATCCTCGCAAACTTTTCTGGAATTTTCTTCGACATTTTCTTTGCACAAAAAAACGTATAACGTGTGTGTGTGTGTGTCGTTTCTGTATCGCTCGAGTAGCACATAAATCGTGAAATAACATTTTAAAAATCATCTTTTCCTGTTCACGGATAAGTGCACCCCAGCAAACACAAAAAGTTCGGTGCACTCTCAGCGGCGGCGGCGGTGGCAGCGGCGGCGCCGGCGCCCCATGAGTGTGTGTATCTTCGTGAAACTAAAAGAGTACTTAAATAAAAAGCTCCGGCTAAATATAAGAACATCCCAAAAGAACACACTCACACACATAAACTTGGCGCCAGAAAACACCGAAACTTTCGTTGGCCTTCTTCTTCTTTGCGTTTGTATTTTTAAATATATTCCATCAGGCCATTCTCGCTCACAAAAAGCACAAACGTAACCTCTTTGTATATATACACAAAGTTAGTGGAAACTTTATACACATGTATATTGTATAGTGTTTTTTGTATTCTGGTGTGATTGTGTGTGTGTATGTGTGTAACTCGCCGTACCATGTTTTTAAATCTGAAAACTTTCGGGGCGCACCAGAGAGTCCAGAGAAAAAGTTTTTCTACCCTATATTCGCGCGCGCGTGCTTTCGTCTCTCGTCTACATAATATACAGTAAATTGTTTTACTTAATTAAAATAGAACAAAGTTTTTGGAATGTGAATGGGAGAGACGACGTAAATGTGTTACTGTGTAGATAAATACCAGCACACACACACACACATTGTTAAAAATTGTATTCAGTGCCAGTGAACATTTACTTTTTGCAAGAGAATACAATTTAGAGTGCGGCGGCTCCTGGCCAAAAGCTTCAGCATCAGAAATATCCTGCCCTGCCAACTCGTCGACTGTCTGACATACACTAATTGTTATTTGACCTATTGGGGCGGCCGTACGTGTCCGACGCCAACAGCCATCAAGTCCGCCAAGCTCAGATATTCTAGCGCACTTCGTTTAAATCATGAACATTGAACATTGAACATTAAACATGTAGCCAGAGCATGTAATCAGTACAGCAGAGCAATGGTGTGGGATTTCATTTTAAACAAGCCAAAGTTAGTGCTGTGTCAAGTTGGCGAAATTGAGTAGATGTTTAAAATGCGAATGAGAATGCCAACGCGAGTAAATGAATAATTTAAAGTCGAGGTAGTTAGAAAGCCGTATAATACGATTGGCTGAATAACGATTGGCCGAATCTCGATTGGCCGAATAATTTGATTGGCCGAATAATACGATGGGCCGAATCAAGATTGGCCGAATGATACGATTGGCCGAATGATACAATTGGCCAAACCAAAATTGGCCGAATGTAAAGGTGAAACCATCAAAAACCATTTCGCCAATTGTATTATTCGGCCAATCTTATCATTCGACCAATCGTATTATTCGGCCAATTGTATCATTCGGCCAATCGAGATTGGACCAATCGAGATTAGACCAATCGAAATTCCGACAATCGCATTTCGGCCAATCGAGAGACACCGTGTCAGGACATACGTCATGGCATCAAAAAGTCTCGTGGAGACCCCATAATGTCATGACTAAGTCTGCTGATATGTACGGCGTTTATGTCTTGACATAATTATGTCAAGGCTGTCGACATTTTTTGACATTTCAGTATATTTTATTTTTCAAATACATACGCATTAACAGCATGTTCTTAGCCCATCGCCATGTTTGACATAATCTGACGTTTTTGGCTCGTTTTAGATAAGAAGGATTCATGTCTACACTCTGACATAGTTTATGTTTATGATTATCTAAATTTTTAGTTGTCACGCAAAATGACATAAGGACTAAAGATACATCTTTCGAACGGTACATTTTATTTATTAGATTTATTAGTTTTAAAGTTACGGCAAAATTCTCATCGGAACTAGAAAAAAACTGTGTATAATATATTCACAATCAAAATTTTTAAATTTAAAATATGTTGTTGCTTTTATTTTAGTGTTTAACTATCCAAAATTCACTCACATTTTGCCAAACACTAATTTAAAAGCAAAATATATCTTCAATGAAACGTTTTAGTCAGACTGGCAAAGGATAACTCCGAATGCACAAAAACCGATGATTGAACTAAGTATTAGGAGCCTAGGTACTTAAGTACTGCCACCATGTCACGTCCGCACCTGTCAACGACTGGCGACCGACTGTATGTGGGCTCCGGTTTGATGTCCCTTAAATACCCTTATTAGGGCAGCTGGCTTAGGTAGTGACCAGAAGAACACTACTCAGATCAAAAAAATGGGTGCCATCGTAAAGGCTGAGTAAAGTTACTCACGAAAATCAAAGTTTATAGCAGGTGCACAGATGCATTTTCCTGATCTCTGTCCTTGAAAAATATAAAGCTGAACTCAGGCTTTCCTTGTTTAAGGCAGTGGTCGCAGGTAGTGACGTGAAGAACACTAATCAGCTCGAAAAAAAGTATGAGTACAGTCTGAGTAAATTTACTCACGAAAAGCACAGTTTATAAAAGATTCGTAGATACATTGTTCCTGATCTCTGTCCTTGAAACATAAAATGAAACTTAGAGTGCAGATTTTATTAGGAAGTGACCTGAGAACTACTACGCACAATATTCGATATTCGATTTTCGTACATAATTTTACTCATATCTTACGGTGAGTTCAAATTTTTCGAGCTGTTTAGTGATTCTCCAATCACTACCTGAGACAACTGCCCTAAAATAGGAAATTCTGGATGAGATTTATATTATGTTTAAAGGACAGAAATCAGAAACAATGCACATGCTTTAAATCTCGATTTTCCGGAGTAATTTTACTCAGACATTGCATAACAATAAATTCAGCTAATTTAGAGGGAACGTTTAAATGGTTTTAGAATAATTTCGAGAAAACAAAAAAAAATCCGAGTGAATGAGGGTTAAAAAATATTTGTTTATAAATTTGATATTGAATTGTATAGATTTTTAAAAAAAAAATATACTGTTAGTCCTTTTTAGTGACATTTTTGTATTGATTTAGGCTCATTTGTTTGGTCAAACATTTCAAAAAAATATATATATATACTTTTGAAACAAAATGGATAAATCTTAAAATTAGTTAGGTTTCTCTAGCTGTATCGTAAAATATTTATTTCTGATATGATAAAGATATATTTGTAATAAAAAAGATCAGAAAAAAATGATTACCCTAAAATCCTAAAAATTTAAATTTTACCAGAAAAAACATAAAAATAACCTAATTCGACTACTTTGAAAAAGGCAACGTAAAATTGACGAAATCGAATTATCAAAAATGTTTTTAAAATATTAAACTAACAAATGAGAGATTATTATTTAGGTTAATACTAATCAAAATATATAAACAATAACAACAACAACAAAATCGATGGCGCATAAATTTAACAGATTGTTTGACTCCCTGTAGATCCCTGCAAAAGCCGTCGAAATGGGGGTGGGGCGCAATTTAACTAATAATCGCTCACTCCTAACCTGGCCTCTGTATAGCAGTGGGATTGTCTAAATGGCCCACTTGCATAAAAACCACATTTAGATGGTTTCTTAAACCTACTCAAGTCATAGTCCCACTCTGGCCCACATATGAGCATTGTGCATGTGTGTTTACGGATTCGGAGCGCACATTTGAAATATCCGTTTTCGAAATTTGAGAAAGGAAAGTTCTACAGCTACGCGCCAGACAACTTTATTCAAACTGGAGCTGCACTGGGCTCCCCTCCTCGGTCTGACCAAACCACAGACGCTGTGCTGCCTCCGCCACATCGCCTGCCGCTGTACCAGGAATTCGTATATATTTAAGTTTAGGAGTGCGGCCTCGTTTCTCTGTGTGAGGAAACATAAATATATACACATACACATACACATACAGACACATTTTCTTAACACATATATATGCACATATTTTAAGCTAGAGAATACATACACACAAGTCCTTGTATTTATGTATATAAATTAGAAGTAGAAAACCGGAAGCCAATATTGTTTATTGCAACGATTTGAGAGCATAAAGCGTGCGCTCGGGCGCATATCTTGTTTTGTGTGTGTGAGTGTGTATGCGCCTTGGAATGCTTTCACACACAACACAACCCCGAAACCCCCCGAACATACTGTATATAGATATAAGTGTTTATATCAGCTATATAGTGAATTGCAGTGGCGGCGCGCGCGCTGGGTTTTAAGATTTTCCGTTATGGCAAAACTTGTACTTGCGGATTGCGCTCAAGATTTAGAAATGAGGCAATAAATTCTCGGTGGCGCTGTACACACATACATATACAGAATTTATAGGCTATACCCTGCGCAGGGTTTACTCGCGGCTGTGTACAACTTTGCACTCTCGACGTGGCAGTGCGCCACCCTTGCCCCCGTCGTTGTCGTGGTTTGTGTGTTGTATTGCGAAGAAAAACTTAATGGGAGGACGGGCGGACTTGAATCCCGGGAATTATGTATGTCTTATTTTTAACGCGCGGGGCGAAAATGGGATTTACATTTGCGGAGATTGGTGGCGTGATGTGATCTCACTCTCTGTCTCTCTCTCTTTGATAAAAACAATTAACTAAAGTAGAAGTGTAACGGTGAGTGCTATAGCGTCAATTGAAAAATATAATCGCCCCGTACTTTTGGACTTATTTAAACACGTTCTGGAGGGGTGCAACATTTGCTTGGACCAATTCTAAGCGCTATAGGGAAGCTCTAAACTTTTTTGAGAATATTGTATGAATGGATTAAATAAAAAGAGCGTTTTGTATTGCTTTTTTGTCTACATTGATACTTATAGACGTCTACCAAGAGCCGCATTATTTTTTTGCAGATATATACTTGTTATGAGAAGGGTCGGCTAAGGTTGTCCAGACTGTATATTTTTTATCGACATTCTCTGCAATATTAGTTTAACTGTATTTTTGACCTCTCTTTGGTCCAGGATATCATCCGCGATAGTGAAAACATGTCATTATGTGTTCTTACCTGAAAATAGAAAAAAAAGGAATTGTTAGCCATAAACTATTATATTAATGATTCTATAATATTTTATATAAACTATATTAAAAGGAAAACATTAAGGTAACATTTTTTTTTACATATAGCAAAATTGTCATAGTGTACATTTTGCTCATTGGATTTAAGAAATACACTTCAGTGCCATCTATTGATTGACAGTTATTAAACAAAAATTATCCATAGCAAAATCATCATTTCGTCCATTTTGCTCATTGGATGAAAGAATTATACATCAGCGCCATCTATTGAGTGACAGTCATGTAAAATCATTTAACATATATCAAAATCGTTTTTTTTGTAAATGTTGCTCATTGGACCAAAGCAATATGCATCAGCGCCATTTTTCGAGTGACATTTATTTAAAAACAGTTTTACTATGGCAAAATCGTCTTGTTGTTTATTTTGCTCATTGAAACAAAGAAATATACAACAGCGCCATCTGTTGAGTTACTGTTATTTAAAAACATTTCACATATATCAAAACTGAAATTCTGTCCATTTTACTCACTGGATCACTGCCATATGTTAAGTTACAGTTATTTAAAAACCATTTACCCATAGCAAAATCAACATTATGTCCATTTTTCTCATTTAACAAATCAAAGAAATCTACATCAGCGCCATCTAGTGACTGTCAGTTATTAAAAAATCTTTTACCTATAACAAAATTTTTTTTTTTTGTCCATTTTGCTCATTGAACAAAAAAACATACATTAGTGCCATCTGTTACGTTACAGTTATTTAAAAACCATTTACCCATAGCAAAATCGAGATTTTGTCTATTTTTAATTCGATCATAGAATTATACATCAGCGCCATCTGTTGAGTGGCAGTTCGATGTATACGCTATATTTTAATGAATTCAGGAACTCCTCCGCACCGGGAATATGTGTAATAAAATATTTGCTCTAATTGAAAAATGTCCTGCAAAAAAAGTTCACCGAAATATAATTGTATAAAAAAAATATTTGTATACCAAAAACCAAATTGTCTGTCAACAATAAAACGAATTTAATAAAAGTCCAGAAAAATCATGTTGTGTTTTTTTTCTCTATATTTTTCACCGCTTATTGAAGGCAGAGTCATTCAGCATAATTGTGTCTTTTAAAATGTCTCATAAACATGACAAAAGCCCAAGAAGGCTAGAAGCCATTATATAGCGCCATCTGTTGAGTGACAGCAAATGACAGATTTATTATAACCAATAAAACGTGCTCATAATTCAAATTGTTGGATTTTGACAATTTAAATTCGTCAAATAAGTGGATCTGTTGTATAAAATATGTTTTTTTTAATTATCTCCTAAAAATCTCCAATCAATTATGATATTTAGTGTTAGGGGGAGATATTTCTATTTTGGGGCTTCTGTTTTGCATATATTAGACCATTATGGAATATCTAAAAAAAGACTTGAAATAGCTCTTTCCAAAATAAAACACTGCCTAGAAGCTTTGACAACATTTTTGGATGAAACAGATTGGAGAACCAAAATTTACTTTAACCACTAACATATAGCTTCATATTGCACTTTTTAATGCAATGTAATGTCGTCATATTGTTATTCTTTTATTTTTAAATTAAAAAAAAAAACAATCCTCAGTCTATTGTTATTTCAATAACAAATAAAAGGAATTTGATTGGTTTAGAGATGTTTTTTTGCATGCCGCAGTTCGGCTACCATTAGTTAGCTCTCCCATAGTGAATACACAAACCCAAAGACAAACAGCGCCACCTGCGAGAAGTAAAATGAACGACAGATGTGGATAACGGAGGAAGTAGGACCATGTTGGATTTTTTTTGATTTATTTTACCGATTTCAGCTAGTTTGAAGTCTGTTTAGTAAAATAAGCTTAAATCTCAAAAATGCATGTAACAATTTGAAATGTCAAGCAATATTTATATAATATTCCTTCGAAATTTCCTATCAGTGCTTCCGCCGATAATGTTCAGTATTGATCAACTAGCTTTTTCCATTCCCTCCAACTATATATATCTATCAAAAATTGCACCCTGTCCGCCAAGCCGCTTCCACCGCGATTGCCATTTTTGCCACACGGTGCGCGCGAGCACCGGGGCACACCTGCCAAATAACAAAAACTGTCAAATTGAATAAATCGAAATGGAAATTAATTTCCAAAGTTCTGTCGAGCCGATTACACGGGCTAGCTGGCTGGCAAATACGGAATAAATGTATTTTGCAGACTCACGCATAAACCACGAGAATTCCACCCGCCCCCACCCACACACATACAAAAAACACACTCTCCCATACACAGGTAAGCGCACCAGCACTCCGGTACACCGGTGGATTGGAGGGCACGCGCGGGTGCGGCTGCACATATAGGTGGAACATTCAGGAATGCCTTTGCCAGTGCCGTTTTAATGGTTTTATGGTTGCCAAATTGGAGACTTGCAAGAAATTCTTATATAAATTATATATTACACATTCAGGTAAATACAGATATATATATATAAAGGTATAATCTACCTAAGTGGCATGAACTTTGTAACAGTTCGCATAATTTATCTGGCAAACGCCAAGCGCTCGGCTTTAATATCGGATGGAAGCGGCGGCGGCGGCGCTGGTGGTTTTTTGTTTGGCCCCTCGGTGAGGGCGACAAACTTTGTGACTTATGGTATTTTACACCAGTATACGGGAGCTCAGGGAATCTATAAGTATTTATATATTATGTAGGAATATTAAGTTGCGGTGTGTGTGCCCTTTCTCAGCTCCAGACATCGTCGCAATCCGGTTTCGCTGCTCCAAGACATACAATAAATTAATATGTCTTTAATGTTTTATTGCGATATCTTGTCTCGCTCTTTTGTTATCTTCAGCGGTGTTTGTAATACTGTATATATCTTTTATATATATATACATATTTTATGTACACTACACACTATAATATATATTTTTTGTATTTATAGAAGGACTAAGCTTTTCTTAAGCTTTTCTTGTCCATTGTTGTATTCTCTCTATCGACCCTGAGCTTAAACACAAACTAAACGCTTTACGTTTGGTCAAGTTCCGCAGGATATATAATACATATACGTATACCTGTTCCTGCGATATTATTTTTGTTATTGGAATGAGTTGAGTATGTCTCTGTCTTCCTGTATGTGTGTCAGAGATGGGAGCCGGAATTTTAACAAGTAATAAAAAAAAATAACCAGATATAGTTAAACGTACTTGGACTAAAAAAGAACAGACTTAAAATTAGTGATGCGTTATATTAATGCATATATGGACAAACGTGATGTCTTTCTTTTTAAAAAAACAAGTGGTGGTTAGAAAGAAAAAATGGTTATAACCAGTACAGCATGCCGCTTTTTCGGAAATTATTCCACAGATATGGATCGCTTTTAGTTTTTTACCAAATCTCATTGGTAAAACCGCCATAACAACTGTGGCACAGCAGGCCACACAAGTTATAGCAGCACAGGCAAATGGCAACTTGGTCAGATTTTGTTCCATGAATGGGGTAAACGTTGGTTTCTATTTGTGGCTTTGTATGTGCTGCTGGTACAACCATTCCACCGGCACTCACTTTTGCACGAATACAATTTAAAGACTCTTCTATGTTCTGGAAGTCTAGGATTATCGTAGAGAAATGGATGGATGACAGCGGAATTGTTTGTGAGAGTTTGGAACACCTAATAAGGAATTTGAACTATTTAACAATGGATACAATTCTGTTAATCATGGACAATCATATGAGCCATTGTTCCACATCGCTTTCAGACTCTTGATATCGGTGAACATAGGCCATTTCAATCGGCAATAAAAATTGCATTTAATGACTGGATGAGAAACAACCCTGGCAAGGCCATGATTATTTACAATGTGGTTATTTACTTGGGAATCATTTAATAAAAGTTTTACCTTTGAAAATATCACCAGCTCCATTACCAATCTGAGATATAGCCTGTAACCAGAATAATATCACTGACAAAGATTTTGGTACTGCATTTGTTACCAACCCATCACAACAGCAAAGAACCACCTCTTTTAAACGACCAAGATGTTTTGAAATGTTTTTACCTCCCTCTCAGATACCTAGGAAAGCCTTCATTAGGCTGGATTAATAGTCTATTGATCAACCTATCCCATAGTGAATACACAAACCCAAAGACAAACAGCGCCATTTGCGAGAAGTATAATGAACAACAGATGCGGTGAAAGTAAGAAAGTGATATTTTGGATTTTTGCTAATTATTTTTAGCCTGTTTAGTAAATGAAGTTTACATTTCATAATTTCATATGTCCATTTTAAAAGTTAGGCAATATTTTTTTGAAAATTAATAGTTTTTTAATAATTTTCTTTTAGTTTTTAACTAACAAAAATATAATAAACTCTAAAATGGGCGCTTATTACCCACCCTATATTTCTACAACGCTTGTGTCCTTTATCGTCTTTGTTAATTGTTTTGAAGCTATTAGGCACTACATATTACCTAGGAAGGAAGAAAAAACGGTACTCGAGCAATATAAGTTTTAAAAATTGGGAAATATCCTTCAGTAATGGACCTACAATGTGAAAAGTGCTACCTCAAAAGAAATGAATGAGCCATTAAACCGAATAATCCAACGAAGGTTTACCCAATGCAACTAGCAATATGTTCAGATTCTCAAATAGACAAGCATCGCTAGACATAAAAAAATGAATAGTGTTTTTTTTTGTTGGCTTTGGCAAACAGAAAATATACTAATCTTTAATCCTTAATCGTTCTTGTTAATCTTTTTTGTAGTTATTAGGCACTACACAACACTAAAAAAGGAAAAAGAAAACAGGACTAGAGCTATATAAGTTTGAAAAAAGGAAACAGACCATCAATGTGAAAAGTATTACCTCAAAAGGACCCCGTTCGGCCGAATGTCGCCAGGCCAAATAAACCATTAAGCCGAATAATCCATAAGGCCAGTCATGAATTTTTTTAGGAGTTCAAGGCCATCAAAATGAAGTTTCAACTCAATCCATCTAGCCATACGCCAAAAAGTATATTGTGAATATTTATAGAGAGGGAGTAATATATTTATTGCGAGGGTTCCCCTTCAAGACCCGTCACGAAGTTTCACCCAATGCAACTAGCCATATGCTCATAAGGACCCTTTAAAAATAAGTTTTAACCATAAAGTCTGAAGACCTAAAAGTCTGATGCGAATATTTGGAGATGAAATCCAATATTGTTTGGAAGGGTTCCTCTTCAAGACTGTAAATCAATGATTCAACCTAATCCAAATAGCCAAATGTCGAAAAGTCTTATATATATATTTTGACAGTAATATTTTTTTGAAAGAGTTTTTCTTTATGACCCTGCACGCAGGTCTCAGGTCTTAGTTTGGACTCATTGTGCTCTTAACGAAGTTTCATCCCAATCCTACTTGTCATGTGTCGAAAGCTTGGGAATATTTAGAGAAGAAGTCAAATATTTTTTGGAAGATTTTCTCTTTAAGACCCTTAAAATTTATAAATACGCTAAGATGCTACCATACACAATCACCGATAAACATCCAGAATAATGGCTTCCGGTCTTTTATCCTAATGGGTTATTCAGCCTGATGACATTTGGCCTTATGACATTTGACCTAATGGATCATTCGGACAAACGGCCCATTCGGCGTAATGGCTAATTCGGCCTGATAACAACTGGCCTTATAGCTAGTTCGCCCTGAAGGCATTCGGCCTGATGGCTCATTTTTAAGATTGATAAATATTGTAGGTAGAAATGAGAGATGTTTTTTATGGTATCAGAAATGTATTACTTAAGCGATGATCATCCGCTTGTTAGTCTAATTTCGAAAAGGCAAAGGACTTGCACACGCCAAAATCTAGATTTTCGTAGACAGCCGGCTCCCATGTCTGGTGTGTCTCTGGAAGTGTACGCGTTCGTCCGTATTCTCAAGTGTCTATAATATACAGTATATATACACAGTGTTTGATGACCGTGTGTATCTTTTTGTGAGTGTGTTCGCCGTAAAGGTAAAGCCCTGATTTAAAAGCAGGTATCCCATATATTGTTATACTATACCCAATCCACACATACACGCAATATTATTATAGTGTGCGTGTGCGAGTCCCGAATTGCCGGACTATCCCCTTTTCTATATATAATACATTTAATAGGCATCATTAGAAGTAGTGTGCCGTAACACATTCTCTTCTTGTCGTATATAAATAACTTGGTGGATAGGACTTTGGAAGGGTGTATAGATTCGGACGCCCGCCAGCCGCCGCCAGGTCGTATATGTATAATGGATATAGGTTTACTGCGAATGTGTTTGTATTTTTAGATAGTCTGCATGTGTGTGTTTGCATCAAAATTCAACTCCTTTTCAAAAATTACATTTATTATCCCGGGCGGACGTGTTCCGAATGGCAATTACTATATTAAGAGAATATTGGAGTCCGTATGCGCGTCTGGGCCGGTTCACAGACGAGAAAATCCACATACATACACGAAATAACAATATTTATACAATCGTACTGAATAATACATATAACTATATACTAACATAATATTTATTGATCCATAGCGCAACGCTCGCCGAGAGCTTCATTTATTGATAATAAAGATACAGATATTGAAATGGCAAGCACGATCCGGTGAATTCTTTTCCGTCTGGGCATTACGTATTAGTTTTCTTCGCAAATATCTTCAGTCGCACAGATTTTCTATATTTTCCAATTGACATATTTCAACTAGTCGCGTATTTTGGATAAATCCAATGAGCATACACAATTTTTGCCATCACGTGTGATATTTGTGTGTGTGTGTGTGTGTGTGTGTGTGTGTGTGTGTGTGTGTGTGTGTGTGTGTGTGTGTGTAGCTCTCAAGCGAGGCGATACATTTTCCGAGGATCCAAAATGTGATATTGAATTGCAGAAAATCCTGTGCATGCGCGCGCGCAAATACAATTTGCATGCAGACAAATCTGTATTGCATTTGGCGTTGAGCCAAGATAGATGGGGGACGGGTTGAGGGTAGAAGAGGTTTTAGATTCGGGATAAGGAATGTTTTCTACTTGACACAATTGATGTTCGTCTGTTTTAGAGCAAAATGGGAACATATTTTAGATTTTTTGTCTAGCAGGAATATTTAGATGGGAGCGTGCATTGTAATTATTATTAAATATAGAATAAATTACAAAACTATCTTTAATTCTGCGACATTAACAAAAAAAAACAAGCGTATAAACCATTCAAATTATTGGCCCAAGATAAAACAAAAACGAATAGCAAGGGATTTGTTTTTTGAATGTACGAAAAAATTAATATAAATAGGCAATAAAAGAGTTGAACAAATACCGATCAGGGAAAATATCTAATACATAAACCCTAGAGCAATCAGCGCCATCTGTTTGGAGTGACTGTAGTGAAAAATTGATAAAAAGTGAATAAAATCTTTTTTTTGGGATATATATACATTTTTTATTATATTTTAGATATCTGTCTACTAATGAAAAACTATTTTAGAAATATAGAAATATGCTGATAAAAAACAGCGTTTACCAAACTGTAGTCCGCGGCCCACTGTTGGCCGTAACAATTTTAAATGGGGCCGCCAAATTTCCGGAAAAGATAAGATAAGATTATAGATAACTAGAAACAAATATTTTAAATTTGAATAACTTTTACTTTTTTTTTGTTATTGCATTTATTTCCTTACTGAAAATCAGGTAAATTCATATGAATATTATATTGTCATTTTTCCATGTACAAATATTTGTTAAATAAATATAAAGCCAGTATTTAGAAGCGTTCCGTAAATTGAGATAAGTATTTTTTTATGCCAACACTTTTGAAAAAGCCCTATGTATACAGCTTTTTAGTTTGAGGGATCGTCGACCCCCATTTTA
Organism: Bolitophila cinerea; assembly: GCA_010015015.2. Taxonomy (NCBI): domain Eukaryota; kingdom Metazoa; phylum Arthropoda; class Insecta; order Diptera; family Mycetophilidae; genus Bolitophila; species Bolitophila cinerea. The sequence goes on along the minus strand of JAAAKO020004236.1, from coordinate 6,569 downwards.
GACAGGTTCGGCTTCAGTTGAATGGCCAATCATTTTGGCAACTTAAACATACGTTTGTGGTCAGCTGACTTGATTGAAATTGAACATTTTAGCTATAGGGTCACGCCCCCAAAACTATAAGGCTAAAAACGTTAATCTATTTAATTATTAAAATGCACGCTAAAGAATAATAAGTATGAATAAAAAGAAAGTGTTTTTGAAAAAATGGAGAAACCGAATAATCATAATTGAGAAAAAAATGAAAAAAAATCAAACAAAAAGGAGATTTAAAAAAAATAAAAAGAAAAAATGTATTTGATGGTTAGTTGAAGTATATTTAATTTAATATTTTTATTTTTTATTTAAAAACAGTATCTGAATCATAAATAAAAAAAAACTTCATTGAGGTGGGCTTTGTAAATGTAATCTGCAATTAATTATTGCCTTTTAAAATAAATTAAGCAAGACTACAAAAGAATATATAGTTAAAGTTGTGTTATTTTAGTAGATGCATATTTAATTTAAGAAAATAGCAAAAATAAAAAATACCAGATTCAATTTCTATGATTGATTGGAAATAGTCAATACATAAACCATTTTAAAAACAGCGTCACCCTTATCTAATTGATGTGACGACAGAATGTGTGTTTCAGTAAATTATTGCTTTTTAATCGCGGTTTTGCCATTTGGGCAATTTTGGGTATCACGTATCACCTCGCTCAAACTCCTTTAAAGTGGGAGGGGGTGTACAAATTGCGATTTAACCATTTTAAGGGTAATTTCTGATCAGGTTGTAAACTAAAAAACAGTTTGGGTGAAATAAACAAATGAGAACTGTGATCAAAAGAGGAATGGATATTAAAGAAAGGTAAATGGAGAGTCCAAAGAGAAGCAACATGATGCTTTTTATATTTTTAAAGGTAACAACCGCTGAGAATAATAGCATAAAGCACTGGAATTATATCCCATGACTGTGACAAGCTTTGTATTTTTTTAAAAAAAGTAGCGTTTTCTAATGTTTGAAAAATGGAAACATTCAGCCAATCTTTTGTTCAGCGATTGATCCATTAATATTTAAAAAAAAAAATATATAGAGCGTATGGGAGAAATGCTTTTTAATCTGGATAAAAAGAAGGGATTAAAGTGTAAATAGTTTTAAGAATAAATTGTCATTTTTACATCTTTTGAGAACTCTATTAAATATCATTATTTTGTTTGTTTTTATATATATATTACCTCTTCTTAGAGATTATTTTTTCTCAAATAACAATGCAATTCGTGATTGGAAAACCCCTTACGTCCTTTTTTTCAAGAGAAATCGTCTAGCTCAAGAATACCCCCTCCCCCTCGTATTTAATTTTGTATGTTTATGAAGTCTTCAAAAATGCAGTGAATCAATTAACATATTTTGCTAGCTTTTAGATATTTTCGTTTCGGATTTTTTGTTTTGGATTTTATAATTTTTATATTTAATATAATATTTTCTACTAGATTTTTATTAAACAATAATCTGCGATGCAAATCGAAAACTCTTGCAAAGAATTCAATACATTAAATTAGTTAAAAAAAGAGTGGAAAATGTGCAACATGAAAGAAATAGCTAATACACAAACCAAGAAAGCAACAGCGCCACCTGTACGGAAGGTGGCCTTTGAATGCGTGTGTAATGAGTTGGAACCTGTGCACATTTTTCGCAGCAGAGTGTATGGCTTCGGGAACGAGTCGTTTCGGACCATAAAGATATATTTTTTTAAAATACTCTTGGCAGGAGAGCTTGATGCATACTCCAACAATTTTCTATATACGAGTATGGACAAATTATCGGCACCTCTATTTAGCTATTTTTTTTTACCTTATATTGTAACATATTGTGATTCTAGACAAATATTATTGTTAATAAAAAATGGTAATTTCTATATGAATCTTTTAAAAGTTGGACAATTTATACAAGATAGAGGCCTATAGGAGAAAAGTATTGCAGGCATTCCTATATTGTTCAATTTTGTTTAAAATTTGTTTAAATTGTCTAACTTTTTACATGCAAATAAAAATATTTGTTTAGAATCAAAATTCTATCTCCATGTTCAGTTGTTCAAGGATAATGTAATAATAAATAAACTTTTAGCAGGAATTGATAATATTAATAAATGTCATCTAGATACAGATAATTGAAAAAATATACTTTAGAGACCAAATATATATAAAAGAGACTTTAGGAGACTTGGGCTGAAAATAGAGTCCAAGTTTCTAATGAGAGACCACCTGTGTTGCCTGCTATATTCATCGAATAGCATTTCTGTGGTCAAAGGATTTTTATGGGATTTTTTTTGGTACATCAATTATTTTTATGTTGTGACAAAGATTTATTATGGGTAACACACTCTTTTAATATTACAACAATTTTTTATTGGTAATTATAATTTATGCAATGGTAAGAAAAATGATTGTAACAAAAAAACTATAGCACAATATATTTTAAAAAGACCGATTTAATCTTTGGTAAAATAACTGTTTATTTTTATTTGAATACACGCCATTACAAGGGAAACCGTATTATGATTTGATGTAATGGCTGATCATGAAGTAGCAATTAAACGATCAAATGGACCAGCCAAAGAAATATGCCATGATTACGATAGCTGGCTCAATTCTAAATTAATGTCGGACAGCTTGGCAATGGAACTGACCACAGTGACTTCTGTTCAAGGACAAGCGTAATTCCAGAGAACATCTGAAATTTATTGTGTTTCCATAGCTCCTACTTTGACTAGTAATATATAGCAACTATGGCCATTTCTTTTAATTTAGCTATATAGTGGCTTTGCTCAACTATTTACCTTTATTTAAAGTTCAATAAAAGCTTTTATATAGCTTTAACGACAGTCTACTTTAGCTTTAATTTGCCTTTAAATCAACTTAAATAATACAATAGCAATAGGTTCTTTTAAATGTACATTAATAGCAATTTTACAGCAAGTTATACAGGAACTGTTTACTTGGGTGTATATATTTAATAAGAGGGTGGGATCCTCGTCTCGTCGCACACATGCCACCATGTGGGAAGCTTCGGATAATTTTCAATGCTAATTCATTCAGATCTTTCCACCTAATTGAAAAAGCGTAGAAATTCTATACGTTATAGTGGCATTTTTTGTGACAGACCTATGATAAGGTCACAGAGCTCAAAAAAATAGTTTTTGGCTGATTTAGTGTTACCGAAAATGACATGCCGTGACCTAAATTATCTGTATATGTTTCCGATTTAGTGTTACCTGATGATACGTAACCTAAACACGCTTGTATCTGCATTTGTTTTCGATTTTGTGTTACCCGATGACATAGCGTAACGTATAAATACGCATTCATCGGTATATGTTTCAAAATTAATGTTACCTGATGACACGTGTTATTCAATCCATCATTTAAACCTTTTCAGGCTCTCATTAATTTAGAAACAACATAAAAGAACTCCCACCGGGATCGGAATTTCTGTATTCTCATTCAAATATGTCTGAATAGCAAAAGTAAACAAAATAATAATATCACAAATACAGAACAGAATGCCAATATATATATATATATATAAATATATTTGATACGGACCCGGAAGTGCCTGGGTGATGATACATTTTATATGCTGAGCATTATGTGTTATTTTTATCCGCACTATTTTCCTGCCTGTATATATATATTATAAATGCCAGCGACGTACAAGAATTTCCAATCATTTTCTATGTACGAGTGTATATTGTGGCGCAGTGATGCACATTTTTCCTATTTTGCATGCCACCCAGATGAGAGGAGGCTATATACACAAATGTGAAGAGTGAAAGAGATTGCCGATGGGAGGTTTTGAAAAAGAGACATCGAAGCCCAGCTAGGAATGGTGGTTAGAGGATGCGAGGGAATTCTCATTTGACAAAACTGCCTGAAAAGCGAAATTTCTATTCAGCATCAATCTATTATGTAATATTATGCTGAGCATTATTTATATTTTAATATATGTATATATATATATATATATATATAGTGTAGCCACATAGGAAATGCAGTGATATAAATATTTACACAAGCACAGCCCGAGCTCCTGCTCGACGCGTGTGTGTGTGCCTATAAAACCAGAAACATGGAACTCCTCCCATGCGGAATATTTTCTCCATATAAATATACAAACATATTAGAATATAATCCGTCCTCTGGAAACGGATGTAAACACGTATAGGGCACATAAACATGTATGGCATATTTTGGGGAAAATCTAAATCCTTTGATCAATACATTTTCTAGAAATAGTGAGCACCATAATAAATTATGTATACGAAAACATAAAAAAGTATATCTTCATCTGTATACCATCATACGGCGGCGTCAGATCTCGACAGATTTTCGAATCTATTTATATACACATTACACAAGCCTATACACATAATTTAACAGCCATAAGAAATCTTTGTGAGCAGATCCTTTGGCACAAATACCATCCTAAAGTTCTTAATGTCACCGCATAAGACTGAACTTAATTGACAAAGCTAACTTAACCCTCTTTCCAGTATATGGATATAGTCTTGCGCAACGCAAGCCACCACACAGCGTGCCTCCCCCTCCATGTCATGTCTTTTCTCCCGAAACAAGCAATATAATATCCTTGCTGCACACACACACACACACTCACACAAAAAGCATTCACATAGCACATAGCAACGGATTTAATTAATTATTCGTTCGTTTATTAACCAGAAAATTAACCGCGCATCCGATTTGGGAAAACTTTATCCTTTTGCCGCAAATAGACACAGCAGATAGAGAAAGGTTAGCGAGAGAGATAGAGTGAGAGAGAGCAAGCGAATGGATTCAAAATGTGACTTGAAGTGGAAGTTGTGTCTATGCGGCAACGTTGCTGCCGCCGCCGAGCCGCCGTGCTGCGTTGCTATGTCGAAAGCATGCATAATGTATATACATATAATATGTGATATGTTGCAAGTACATCGAATTATATCAGTTTCGCCGGGAAATTTCACATCAACAGATCCAGGGGAAATCATTTTGACTGTAAATCACTGTATAAATATAGTTCGTATTTACAATCATCGGGCAAATGTATGGGCAGGTTTATATCGTATTCCGGTGGCAGGGTCACGATGATGAGCAATAAGCATATATTTGCTTAGAAGGAATTGCATCTCGTCATTATTGCATTATTGCACACACAATTGCAAAGTGCATGTATTAGGTATTTTGGTAAATTTCACCCAATCCACATTTGGGGAATTTGAATCAGACACAATTCCCCAAATGTCGATTGGGTGGCTTCACAATTTTGGTCTATCGGATCGGAGGTAAGTATGAAAAAATGATTGGGTCATTCGAGTCGAATGTGGACCAAGCGAACAATAAATATTGTCCTTCGAGGTATTTTAAAGCAAGAAACAAGCGCTTTTGGTCTTTCTAACCGGATAAAAAATACAATTAGGGCAATATGTTTGCTTTTTGGGAGATGGCACTAAAGTTTTTTTTATCCTTTTTCTTTATGTGGCACTACAACCTAGCTGGGTCATGGCCACTTTCAAAACTTATTTCGTTCATTTTGGACGGTCACGAGCTCAACACCACAGGTTAAATGTAATATTATCCATCCATCTGCAGCTTGGTCTTCCTAGAGGTCTATAGTGTTTAACCTCTCCATTTTGGAATCAAATCAAATATATATATATATATATATATATTATATGGGTATATGGTCCGCTTCAAACCGAAAGTAGGTCCCACGTAAGAATGTCTGCTATGAAATAAGCACCATTGAATTAAAACAGACTTCATCAAGGCAAATTCACTTGTTTCATCTGGTGTACACATTTTAAAATTATATGTATTATTTATTAATATCGATAATATTTTTTGATTTGTTACGAATTCTGGTAATATATGTAATATTTCCCGGATATCGGAAAGATCTGTAATGCATTCGAATATTTTGTAATATTTTGTAATATTTTGTAATATTTTGAAATATTTTGTAATATTTTGTAATATTTTGTAATATTTTGTAATATTTTGAAATATTTTGTAATATTTTGTAATATATGTAATATGTTATGTGGAAAGTATTCGCGTATCTGGTCGGTTCTTCTTCTTTATATTAGTAATTACGCAACTTTTGAGCTATCATTCGTTTTAAAATAATAATAAAAAATAAGTTCAATATAAAGCCGAGGCACCCTAATATACATATGTATAAAAAAGTCACTCGACTCACGTGAGAGTTTAATTAAAATATGGATACTAAAAAAAAAATCTTAAATGTGGTACACTTTTAGTCGAGGAACAAAAATGCCATATGTAATATGTAATATTTAGTATAATATTTTGCAAATATTTGTAGTATTTGTAATATTTCGCAAATTTCTGTAATATATTCGTAATCAAGAATACGGTTTACAAAAAAAAACTGATACTGTTTTGCTTTAACTTTTTTTTTTGTTCTAGTAATATTACCTATACATAACGGTAAAAAGATACAATTGTTTTTGATTAATATAAAATAAAAAATATTGCTAAAATCTGTATGATAAAATAAACATACATATTTTAAT
>JAAAKO020004225.1:0-20724 GCA_010015015.2 Bolitophila cinerea | reverse complement strand
GTGAATTATGTTGTGCCACCGGGAACGAAACTATACTATCCTGAAGCAATTTGCGCGACTGTGCCAGCACGACCTCAACTTTTTCCCATGCGGACTTGTAATGGACCGGGGCCTGTCCAGGCTTGCGATTGGTCTGCGATGAGCATTTGTAGTGTCGTCTTGTTGCCAGCTGTATCTATATAGATATCTTTCTAGCATAGGGAGCAGATTTTTGAAATAATGGGACTGAGTTAACGAGTGCAGCTGGTTCAAACGGTAGGAAAAATATTAAAGCAGTTCGACTAAGGAATTTGTGGTTATGCGATAGCTCTCTGTTATGAACTTGATCCAAAAAAAAACGATTTTTTTTAGAATGCACGTGCGCTGGCATCTTTTAAGTCATGATTAATTTTGGTTTTAAGGTTTGTTAGCTCTTTTAATGTACTATAAAGCTCCAATGTTTCTTCAAATTAGCTGCTGTTGCCCACACTCAAATAAACCTCTTTGGTTTGCCCAACAATATATTTTACAGCATGTGTTGTCTAATCTTCCAAGTCGTCTTTCATTTCGTTGCATTAAACCCACAACATTTTCAAACAGGAATGAATAAAATGAAAACGCTAAAACAACGCTCCAAACCAAAAATACCTCGGCTCTAAACTATTAAGGTGGTCGTTTCGACTACCTAAGCTAAAGCTGGCTTTAACCTAGAGCGAGGTCTAAAATGACAGCTCTAACTCGTTAGAGTCGGGTGAATAAAACGAATTGTTGCTGTGATTAAAAAAATCCCCGCTCTAAGGCGGCTCTAACTTTAGAGCAACATGAATAAAATGGCCCTTTGTAATTTTAGTATTTTAAGAACGTGGTATTTTTGTGTTTTTTATAGTATTTTAAAAATTTTGAACCGTTAAGCTAAATCTAATTTAACAAAAGGCGTCATGTTTCCATGTAAAAATAATGAAAAAAATCAGTATTTAGTAGCGTTCTGTAAATAAAAATTAGTATCTTTTGTATGCCAACATTTTTGAAAAGGCCTACGTATACAGCCTGATACTTGGGATCGTGTATCCTTTTGGGCAGGGCGGCTCCAGTTGAACGGCATATATTGGTTTTAAATACAATTTATAGCATTTTGGTCTGCTGGCTGATACGAAAATGAACATTTTGCCCATGCGCATTTCCCTAAAAACCATTAGGCTTACACTTTTTATAGTAACAACGATTTTAGAAAGCTATTTCATTCTATAATAAATTCAAGCTTCCCACTTTTAAAAATAATATATATAAAACGAAAATAGGAGGTTTTATTCAATAAATAAAAAGAAAAAGGGACATAATTAATAAAATAGAAAAAATCAGACAATTTAATTTTAAATATGAATAAAAAAATGTAATGTTAAGTTAAACATTTTTTTTTTTAATAAGCGATTATTATTTTAATGGAAATAGTACATTTCTATTTAATAAAAAGATGGGCTTGATAAGACCAATCTGCATAAATTGGCGACTTCCAAAATTATTTTTTAGCAAGATTCCATGCGACTTTTGTTATTCTAAATTTCCATTCTATTTTTTTTGATGAAATACACTATTTTTAATGTCTTTATTTAATTTGTTGCTAGTTATCGGAACAAAATTAAAAAAACTCTCTGATGAATTACAAAAATATGAAAACATATTTTAAAAAAACTTAAAAAGAATAAAAGTATATATTTTTCTTTAAAAAAGGCTATTGTGTAAAAATATGTCTATCAAAATAGATAAATGCTAAACAGGAGGTGTGGCAGGCCTGTAAATGGTATAAAATATGACCTCATGAGGAAATGATTTGTAGACTTTTTTAAATTCACGTGTTAGGGTTCCCTTCTCTTTATGAGGAGGTTGTGAAGTTCGCCGATCCTAGATCCTAAACTACACTTTCGACAATTAATTTTTTTTTTTTATTTTAGCTCAATTTTTTTAAAAACCCACATTTGTTTTCAAGTTGGGTCTCGTCAAGCACTTATTTTCAAATTTGAGCCGCTGGTTACAAAAGTTCAGAGACCGCTGCTTTATATGAAAAACGGTTCGGCGCCCACACTTCGGCGCAAACATGCGTCAGTGAGCCAGTGCGCGTGTGTGAGTTTTTCTGGGATATTATACAAAATCTTCGCGAGAAAAACAAAAACGAATAGATTCTGAGAAGTAGAATAGTACTCCATGACCACAGCATTTTTTAACCATTATACATCATATATGCACGCTCCGAAATGTAGGCGCCAAATTGTGAGCGCCGAAATGTGCGCGCCGAAATGCTACGCACCGAAATGTGCTTGCTGAAGTGTGCGCGACGAAGTGTGGGCGCCGAAACAGCCGGATACCATGTAAAACACTATTTGCAATATTTCTAAACAAAACTAACCCTTAAAAAGAGCGGATTGAGGAATGTGTAAAGTACAACAACACCTTTCCCATAGAGTATTTTTATATGAAAATATAAAGCCGCATGCCGGACCCATATTTGACATTTCTACCATTATTTTGAAACTCTTTTAGTTCTCGGTTCTGTCCTTGACTTATTGCCTTACGACAAGTATCTCTTCTAGTACTTACATAGGCATTAGGCCCCGCACAACGACAACGTAGAGTTTCATTGCGGGGGTAATAAATAATTGGATCGCAAAGGACGTGTAATAGGCACAACTGCAGTAGCCTTTGGCAATGACATTTGGATTATCATTTCCATCTCCATGGAATTATGCTAGCTGTTCGTATGACCTCATTCGGAACTCCATTTCCATTAATCCCGGAAAGACAGAAACAATTATTATCACAGTTTTTTCGTTTTAATCATGGTCCAAATATAGTATAAAGATCGAAACTCTTTAAACTATATTTGTTATATAAGTTAAATATTGATTATTGAATATTGGTCTTATACCAGGATGGCTAAATTTCTTGGCATTGGTTAAAGACTTAAAAGCAGGTTTCTTCCAAAGTGGTCTAGTTGTTCCATTTAGGTCCGTTTTCTTCACTCGAAGTTGACTTTCAAATTGAGGATATTTTTTTAACTTCCAGAATCGGTTTTCTTCGGTCGAAGTTGAGTGGTTACCTTTCGATTTCGGAAGTTTGACAACTGCAGGTTGATAGTAACTTGCCGATTTCTCAACTTCCGAAAATAGTACAAGTTGACGAGGATTTTTGTTCTCAAATTGGCTTTTTGGCAATTTTATAATTCTGCACTCTTTGCTTTATGTGTCAGTCATACATTTTTTCGTTCAGTAATGTTGTGCGTCAACAAAAAAAGGAAATAACAACAAGAACAAAAATCTATTTGGTTCAGTCCCATGATCAACCTGGAGCGGAAAAAAGCAACAACGATCGCCTGTCGAAAGCCTGACATTCGACACTTTTCGCAAGTTATGATGAAAGCATTCAAAAAAGTAGTCGATCGCCTGGCGTTTGCCTCGCCTTTCAGCGAGCTCGATCTTGAGTTTGGAGTGAATAAGGACTCTAACGGATGTAATAAATATGAAGAGGAAGACAGAGGAATGTGTTGTAGGCAACAAAATAAATAAATTATTTTTTTAATAAATATATTTTTTATAAAATGAAGTAATTTGTATGTTATTATAATAATTGTTATTGTGGTTGTTGTGACTGTTGTCCTTTTTGGAACCAAATCATTTGCTGGGTTTCGCTGATATTTGGCAGTCGTATCGTTCGTGCTTCAATAGTACCGTTAGAACAATGATAAATAGTCTTCATCATTTTCTTTACGGATAAAAATATTTAAAAACTGTCTATATTACTATTGAATTGCAGTTTAATACACAATTTCCCAGTATATTTTAAAGAGCAAGTTGATAGCTAGCAGCCGGTTGAAAACCTCTAGTTATGCTCAACTTATAGTGAAGAAAAACGATTTTTAACTTGGCAAGTTTGTCTCAACCGGCAGTTGGTTTCAACCTGCCAGTTAGCTTTAACTTGTGATAGTGAAGAAAATGAACCATAGACCATTCGCTTCCTATATGTTATATAAGTTCCTCGGCAATACTTTCATAAATGGGCTTTATTTAATTTTTCTTTTGAAATTTTCAAATCGGGTTATTTATACTAACTTAAAACCCGTCTTTCTTTGAAACTAATAGTTCTCCTAAAACACACCCATCCCCAAACATAATTTAAAAAGGGCTATAACTTTAAAACCGCTCTTTCCCTTACATCATTAAATTGTAAAAAAAAAACTTTCAAAATAACATAATACCAAAAGACATCTTAAACGCAAAGAGCAATGTTTATAACTCATACAAATACGTATGCTATGCATAATGCCTAATTTAGGGTACAAATTTTCTTGTTTTTTAGCATATTTTTATTTGCAGCCCTTAAAACGTTTTTTTAATGCATATTTTTGGTTGCCCTGTTGATATTATTCGATTTTAGAGGTATTTTTTTGTTATTTATTATTTGTAAGTTTTGCTTAGTTTCAATATTTTTTATTTTGATAAAAATGTAGTTTTTTTAAATACATGCAATACCAATGATTTACAAATTTTGTTCAATTAAGTTTAAAAGATGCTTCCCTGTTAATGTTTATAAATAATTAGTGAAGAAACGAATATTCGTCCAACCGCCAACTATAATAAAATTGAGTCAAACATTTCAAGATCGCGGACCCTTTTTTGGTCCGGTCGGACGCGACAATTTAACGTACATTATTGAATGTACGCCCAGGACCGTACATTTTGGACCATTAAAAAAAACATACTCACGGTTGGCCAAAACGTCAATTTATGTTCATATTGGACCAACATTTATGTTCACATATGTACGTTCGACCAGGACGTTCATTTACATGCTGAATAGACTGCTGTCATATATCAATCGCAACACTGACCTACACGTCACTTAAATTTGTGAGAAACCCTGCCACTAGCGCCCTTATGATAGCTTCTGAGTCCTTCTTGCTGACTGCATTCCATTTATTTCTGAAATCTTTCTTGTCTTGGCTTCCATCTTTGTATTCTTCAAATTTGTTTTAATCAGAGCCCAATATCTCTCAACAGGCCGAACCTCTGTACAATTTGGTGGGTTGGCTTCCGTTGGCACTATTTCGACTGTTATTGTCTTTGCACCATTTGACTAACACTTTGCTGTAGTGGCAAGATGCTAGATCAGGCCAAAAGAAAGTAGAAAATCTGTGTTTTCTAATAAATTTTACCATTAATAGTGCCAGTTGCTAAGTAACTCTGACTTCTTAGCCCACAAGTGCAAATCGCTTGCCACACGAGAAACTTCTTGAGGAACTTTAGCTTTTGTTTTGTTCTAAATTGTTTCTCGACTTTTCCTCGTTTTTTGCGGTATAATATACCTGACCTGGCAATTGGGAGAATCTTGACAATACATAAGTTTCATCGCCAATTTCCGATTTGACAGCCGTAGATTCTTCTCTAACAAAGCAACGATTTCCTTCGATTTCTGTGGGCATAGCAAAACCTATTTTTCTTCCAAAACCGATTTTACTGGCAACGTTTAAGTCGCTATCAAATTCTTTAAGTACATTTGATATCGTTTTTTGTTTGTCTGTTTGGGAATTTTATATGTTTATAACATTTTAAAGTTAGAAATTTTGATCTCAGTCCTTATTACTATTACTTGAATTTTCGCAATATAAAAATGCCAACTTCGAAATTTACTATTTTTTCATACTTTTATTGAGACTTTTATGGTCGCCTGTGATGGGCATTTACATGCATTGCAATATGTACAATTTTGTTCTATAATGTACGTGCATTTTTGGTTGCCAGAGATCGGTCATATATGAACATTCATGTACGTTCATGTCCGTTTACGTACGTTCTCCCGGGAATGGTCCTACAGACTACAATAGAATATCAAATCACTGGCGGTCGCGGACCGTCACGGAACGTTCGCAAACCACGAAAATGTTCGACGGGTATCACAATGTAACAGAAAACTCCTGTATTTACGATAATAAAATCTGCCGTAAAAATCAACAAAACTAAACTTATGCGATGAGCGATGTTCTCCAGTCGTCAAACATATACATATGTATAATTGTATATACATCAAAATCGCACTAACACACACACGCAGAGCTTCAATGATATATTTTACCTCTGCCTAATATGCTCGTTATTATGCGAATCTCCTGCGTAAGTCAAAATCCCACGTTCCATTGAAGCGAAAACTCGCTCAACCAAACATCATCCCAAACTCATCCGAAAAACGGTGAGCTCGCAAAAAAAAATCGACCGAAAACAAGTTTACGACCTCCGGTTACCCTATATATAAATAGTATTGCATATTCTATATTTATATATATATTTCTTACCTGCAATGCATAACACCGATCGAGTTTTGCGCAATTTTCTCGCAGGCCATACAATCTTATGTGCTCCTTTTAGAATATCTATAACAATGTGTTTTAAGCCGTCCTATATATATCGTATATTATATTGTGTATACAAAAGATTCTATAACAAATACGTTGTGAATACGTTATTAAAAGATCCCCTTTTTACTTTTCCTATTATCTTGCGGGCATATATAGCATGTGTGTGTGTGAGTGTGCGTGAATGCACACACACATAATATGAACCGTTCTTGATCGTCAATAAGCGAGGGTCTTAAAGGTTTCTACTTTTTTTATCTCTGTGTATTCGTTTTCTTATATATTATGCTTGCGCGTGTGACCGATTTCGAGCATAAACAACATATTATGCTGAAGGGAGCACCGCAAAGCATAGATGCGGGACCATACACACGCGATCGCTTGTGTTTGAGTCGTGCGTGTGAGCAGGACGCATGGTAAATATGCAACATGAGCGAGTTCACACGAGTGCCATGTGTATAAATAGACGAGATATTCGGTTTTTAGAATCAATTCAAAAGTGATCGTGGAACGAAGAACACGCGCAGGCAGCCGGTGATCGTGTCGTCTCTTGTTGGAAGACGCGTTGGCGCACGCGCATAGCGTGTTGCTCCAAACGCATCAGAAAAGAAAGAAAGATAAGAACATAACAGTGAACTCGTCGAAGAGAAAGTGTTGCATTTCGGAAAAAGTACCGTTTGTTTATGTGTGTTTGTGTGCATTCTTATGCTTCGGAAACCATGGATTATGTTTGTTATGCATGATCTCCGCTTGTGATCCACGAAATCTGTGTACGCGTCAGCAGTGTGTGGCGATCTACCTGTGAAATCGAAAGATTTAAATTCTCTAAAGGTGAATTTGAAATTTAAGTATATTTTTGGTGTTCGAATCAAATCTTAAATCTACTATTTAAAAAGATCAAATTACTTGTGCTCTCTCTCAAAAAATCCTTACAAAAAAACTGTCAATATTGATTCAAATAAATTTTTAAACTAAATTAAACCGTTTGAATATAATAATACGATAGATGATGTTCATTGGATTTGAGCACATATTTTCATTTCCAAACACATGCGTTTTTGTTTTAGTATCAATGTATTTTATTACATATATATCAATATATATCTTTATTACCAACACCGAATTCTACATATATTTGATATATACATTTAACATGATTTGTTTGCGATGCGCGTGTGTGCGAACGAGCACTTTACGCGGATGCATTACGCGAATGCGTACTCTATATTAAAAGCATGATTCTGGGTACGTGTATTTACATATTTATCAGATAATATATACAAATATGCATATTTTCATACTGGATAACGGTGAATGCACACCGCAAACAAGTATTATATATATATATTTAAATATTGTATTTGTTTATAATTACCGCGTGTGTGCCAATCGCTGCGCGTGTACGTTAAACATTCATATTATTATGATGTGGGTTATCAAATTTGGTGCACAAATGTTTGTTTAGTCACGTGGGTGCGGGATCAAATTATGATAAACAAACATTTTGGTCGGTTTGCTGTGATAGATCCTAATTGAATTACAGATGCAATAATTGTGCTAATTTGAATTTTTTGTCTGAACATTTAGTCAAAAATCTTGGAACTGAAAATGAAGTGGAGAAGAATATACATTTAGATGTAAATTTTGGCATACGTAAAATCCACATACTTTTTAATTGTACACATTAGTCAAACGAAAATTTAACCCTTTTTATGATGCCTTATTAATTTTACATTTATTCACTCATGAATCATGATGAATCATAAAGAATCATGATGAATCAATGTAAATCATTTATGTGGTACAATGAATTATTTTACAAACTAAATTTAAATGAAAATATAACATATAATTTTACACTGATTCACTCATGAATCAGGATTAATCAATATGAATCTTTTATGTGGTATGATGAATTATTATTATTATAAAAGTAAATTTAAATAAAAATATAAAATATATGGTCGTTTTCATATCAGAGATCAACGAACACAAAAAAGTCGTTTTAATGTTGAAATATAGATAAAACTGCCAATTTAGATTCGTTTCCTCTATTCAGTTTTTTTTGTATTTTTGTGGTTGCAGACCTCTGATTTGAGACTCACGATATAATTGATTTCCCTTTTTTATAATACATCATCATTTCACACTGATTCACTCATGAATCAGGATGAATCAATATGAATCATTTATGTAGCATGATGAAAAATTATAAGACTAAATCTAAATTGAAACTATTCGCTTATGATTATCGTATTATCTTTATAAATTTAAGTAAGGCAGGTTTAAAAGAAAAGTTTTATAAAAAAAACATGTTAATTTTATTAAGCCTGAAATGGGCTAAAATAAAGTATAAAATCTGATATTCTTTTTGAAGCAAATGTTAAAAGGATACGTAATAATTATTTCATTCACTTGACAAATGTATATTTATTAAAATTACGAAAAAAACTAAAAACAAAGCTTTATATTGGATAACTTTATAACATAGTTTTTATTTATTATTTTAAATTGAGAGACGGATAATTAAAAATCATGTGTATTTAATTCTGAATCGTCATAACAAACTGAATTATTACATAAAGTAGATGAATCTTTCTTGAATCCGGTTGAGACATTTATTCATCGCTATTAACGAGAAATGATTTAATATGAATCACACAATAATAATATTGAATATGTATTTTAAATTGTACACTGATTAACTCATGATTTACAATAAATCATGACAAATCGCGATGAATCTCGATGAATCTTGATGAATCTCGATATATATCTTGATAAATTATGATAAATCATTTATGTGGTATGCTGAATAATAATAAAACTAAATTTAAAAAACATTTATTTTTGATTGATTAACATACAATTTAAAAATTCAAATAATACAGGTTAAGAAGTACTTTAATAAATTCAAATAATAGAGGCTAAGAAGTAAATGTTTATATTTTTTTCAAATAGACGGCCTTAAATCGGTCAAAAAAATAAGTAATCAAGTATAAAATGTAGAAAATCACATTTTATACTTGATTACTTATTTTTTTTAGAGACAAATGTTAAAATGATACGTAATAATTGAATAATTGCTTTCGATTTGCTATATTTAAGTACAACTTCTATTAAATAGATAATTACTCCTTTTTTATTCAATATAATTAAAAATCATGTCAATTTATAGATACATCGTCATAAATAATTACAAAATCATAACAGAATCAAGATGAATCATTTATCATTCTAAAGTCGATTTTTATGAATCATTTTAAAGTCGAAATCATTCTTCGCAATTAATGGATACTGATTTTAGTTGAATCACACAATAATAATAAAAAATATGAAATACGATCTGGAATCGGTCGAAAATTCGTGTGATCAACTATACAATCTTTTTTTTTTTGAAGAAACAATGGTATGAGTTTTTAACAGTACACAACAATTCAGAAATCATAAATATTTATACATTATATATGACAATAGATTGTTCTATTAATCTCTATATTTAAAAATAAATCATGTTTAGTGATGAATCGTCATGAAAAATCACTGAATCATAACAGAATCAAGCCGAATCAATCGTAAATTTGGATGAACCATACCGTTTTCGCTATTAATTAATACTGATTCTGGATGAATCACTCATTAATCATTATGAATAAATCCTAAATCGGATAATTTAGGTTGCATTTTTAATTTATTGCATAAATTTCAATATTTCAAGCAATTAAGTTACTCGAAAATTATACTAATAATATTTATTTTAAATACCACTTATTCATATTAAACAAATAAGTAATAATAAAGCATTTTTTCGATTTAAAAAAAAAATTCACCACTATCCAACAATGAAAAATTATTTATGAAAAGTAAAACATTTATATTCAATAATAAGCTTTAAAAAATAATATATGGTTTATGATGAATCATGATGATTCACTACTGAATCAAGATAAATCCGTCATGAATATTTATGAAATCTCGTTAATTTTACAATTATTTTATTAAAAAAATTCTCTCCAGTTCAAATATTTGATTTCAATAAACGCTCGCATATTCGCCACAATTCTAAGAAGTCATTTTTGACCCCTCAAACAGCGTTTAACTTCAGTGCACAAACAAAAGCTGAGCAATCAAGGTGCAAGGTGCATCGAAGGTAGATACACATATGTGCGTGCACCCCAGTTCTTTTGACCGCAATTTGTACAAATACTTAAACATAAACGTTAACGGCTCCTATGCCCGCATAAGCGCGCTTATAACGTCGTGCGCACTTAATCGTCGTCGCTATCGGTGTTAATCATCTTTTGCTGCCCGCGACCAATCGCAATCAAGCGCGCTCCTCGCGACAAAGACATATGTGTGTCTTAATACATATAACTATTTACATAAATGCACATTTTAATTACGTACGTATAGTTTCTTTACGTGCGTGTACACGTGCAACGAAAAGCGCAGCTGCATTTTGAGCGTGCGTTTCATTTATTGTAACTGCGATAAATGCAAAACCTAATAATCCAAACTCACTCGTGTGAATTCGTTTAACAAATATCAATCAAATCCATTGTAGAATAAAATACATACAATTATTGTGGGCGTATGTACAATTTCCGCGGGAAAAACTACGCTATTTATTCTGAAAGCTTTTTTGCGATGCGTTGCGTCGTCAGCGTTTTTTTTCGGGTGAGGCGATGCGTCGGCGCTTTTTTCCTGCATATATCGCTCACGAGCGCTGCATTAAAATGCTATTTACATGCGTTTTTTTTGTGCCGCACTAACGGACGATGTGTGTTCACATTTAGAGTGTGCGTGAGTGAGATGCACACATTAGGGTGGGGTGAAATAATAAAAACAGACATTTGCCTACGTTTAGGACAATGAGAGGATCACAGAGAGACAGATCTGGAAATTGGTACTAAAATAAAGCTGCTATGGAATTGTGTCCGAAAAGGCCAAGATTTATATAAATCCAGCTCGGAAACAAATCTATATTAAATAAAATATATCAGTCAAAATAACTCGAAACCAATTCGAATGGATCTCGAAAACAGTTAAATAAAATATATCAGAAAAAATTTCAAAACAATTCTTATATATATATTACCTTACATATGTCAGTCTAAATAACTCGAAAACAATTCAAAAAGAATATATTTAGGCAGATATATTTTAGTTAATAAAGAACTGTTTTAGAATTCTATTAGAACTCAAAAATAGTTCAGCGAATAATTCAGAAAAGTATTAGTCTACCAAATTATTTTCAAGAAATATTATAATACAATAATAATATTATTTTATACATAATATATATATAAATATTGCTTAAACAAATGAAATTATTATATCAATCCGGTTAAAACAATCAACCAATGAAATACTCGAAAATAATTCGAAAGTAGATAAAACCGAAACATTTTTTTTATAAGTAGGTATATTTTATATGTTTTGCGAAAAATTTAGAGAAGTATTTTAAGTCTCGAAGAGAGCTCAAAATGCATTCCTTTGTCAAAATATTTTTTTGAGAAAAATCATAAATGAAATTTTAAATATTTTCTACCGATTTCTCGATAGTTGCTCGGATCAAAAAAGTAAAAAAAATCGAAAAAAATAATAATTATAGATTTTTTAAGACTTACAGAATTATGTGTTATGTGTAAAGTTTATTGAAAATTAAAATATTCACACAATTTTAATTATAGAACTGTTAAAAAAATCTGAAAAAATCAAAATTCAAAAATGCCTTAAAGAAGAAAAACCAAACCAGTCAAAACAAAATTCTAAAATAAAAATGACCTCGAATTTTATTCTCTTTAGATCCAACGAGGATTACAAATTTATAAAACCCATAGTAAACACGCTCCACGCTAATGCATATGCAACAACAACAACAGAAAAAGCAAATACATAGATGCAAAATTCGCGCTTTGAAGTGCAGTACAGCATGTATTTTCAATCACAGCACGCGGGAAACACGGATTATTCGAATCTATAGTTTATAGTATACACATATGCACTAGGGTGGATTTATTTTTAAAAACTCAAAAATAAATAGGCCTGTATTTGCAAAAGATGGGATAAATGTTATAAATGTTATAAAAGATTTTTTTTGATTTTGAAAATGTCTTCGGGTCGCGCAGTGAGCTTGAAGTTTTGAAAAATTGTTTTATTTAAAAAAAAAATCAATTGAACTAAGTTAACTTGTCATCTGATAGTTAAATCTAAAAAATATGTTGATAGGGATTATAGGAATAATGGTTTTAAAAAGGTTGTCCATACATGGTTTACAGAAAAATTGTGTATTTAAGAATCTACACAGCGAGAAATATATTTTTTTTTATAATTTTATTTTTATTTATTTCAATTTTTTTTTTTTTAATCCATATAATTTAAAACCGATTAAACTTTATAAATATAATGTTTACCCAAAAAATAGCATAATGAATTTATAAAAAGTTGCCTATTTTTTGCAAATAATTACGCCAAAGTTTTAATTATTTTTTTCCATTTTTCATAATATACAGGAATATTTAAATTTGGACTTTTTAAAAACTCCTAACACCCGCAATCCAACCTAATACAAACACAACCTAATGCACACATACAAACACATGCGGGAGTGGGAGCTTTTAGGAATGGCTTTTGCGTCTGGCTGACTTTTCCGATGACGCGCGAGGAAATTGATATACGCCATTTTTGTACGTCCACTCTTTATATACGTACACATAAATTCGTATTCCGCATCAGAACAGCCAAAAAAAACCTTTCGTGTTGGAAACTATAAATTGTATTACGTATTATTTAGTGTATAGGTTTTATATGGGGTGGTATAGACACAAAGGGTAGTTATTTGATGAAAATCCCCGAGTTCACACAAAATGCACTCTGAAATATCTTCCAGATGAACGCATAATAATGATACTAATGATTATATTTGTTTTTCTTTCAGATAAACCAGAGATTCACTTAGACGCGCCTGCTCGGAAGCTTTATGCGATTTAACCACATTTCCATCACGCTAGACCCAAAGCCAATCATCAGGCCGACCAACGTATGATTCGGTGGTGCCAGAGAAGTCAGAGACGCATATTCAACCTTGACCACATAATCCGTGCTTCCAGACGAAGGCTCAACCACACCTGCCTTCCACAAGTAAGCATATACATCACAGAGAGTGTGTGTGTATGCGTTCGAATGCGGTGCACTTCTGCGGTTTCGAACTCGCACACACCAACCCGCACTCTATGCACGCGTTTGTGTGTGTGTGTGTGTGTGTCAGTATGTGTGTGTGCAACATAAATTCACCAACATAAATTCGCCACGTACCTTTCTCGGAAAATGATACAAGACATAAATTGTGTGCGCAACATCGGTGGCATAAGGCGCCCTTGCCCCAAACAGTCATAACAACAACAACAAAAACAACAACAACATACTGTGCTGCGCGAACATGATATGTGTGTGTGTGTATATTTGTGTAGGGGTGGCTTGGAGCGGCTATACGTATATTTGCAGAATAACCCGCAGTGCGGCATTGTCAACGACGTGCGGCGACATTACGTATTCATACAAATGTGGATTTTCGGAAAATGACGAATGGCGTTTTGGATATCCAGTACCAGCAGCCGGAGCAGAAGCACGGGTTTCGTATGGGTCCTGGCTCGACAGCCCAGGCTGGCAGGCAACAGCTCGACCGTGTGGTTCACTCCACCTCGGCACAGAAAAGAACGCGAAACAACTCGCTAGCGATCCCTCTCTCTCTCTCTCTCCCTCGGTCTCCATTATGTCGGCGATTTATCACGCCAGAAGTCATGATTTTAAAATATTCACATCCGTGAAATATGCTGCACACATAAGTATCGTTACCCACTAGCTTTGTATTCATTCGAATATATACATATAGTATCATATACATATATCATAACATATATCCGTTAAAAGCAGTATAGCTTTCGTAAATCAGAAAAGAAAATGCAGAGTTTTATCGTGGTGCAATAGTTTGCAGGCGCGTGTGCGAGCGCGGCACACGGTGCGGTGTTGCCTGATGCGCGACATGTACACTCAAACCGGGATGAGGAGAGCACACTCGAAAGGAAATTCAAATGTGTTCTAGTTCGTGTGTGTGTGTGTGTGTACATTACATTAGTTGCCGCAGCGTGACACTTTTCACAGACATGTCGTAAACGATTTAAATGGAATGAGGTGGTGGTGGAGGTATACGGTCTGGATATGCGTATAGAGCTTCTTTATTATCTTCGAATACATTTATCATAAAAATATTCATAAAGTCTTACAGTTTGATGTGCGATGTGTGTCCTTGTAGGGAACGCGCGCTGGACGCAACTCGTACAACGCCGTAATACCAAAACGAAATTTCAAACCATTTTCAAGATAATTCTTGAATGTTTATACTGATTCAGTCATGATTCAATCGTAAATAATGTTTTTTTATAATGAATAATGATTTATTTATCATACATAATGATGATTCACCCATGAATCATACATGAATCACGGTGAATCACGATGAAATATTCATGAAATTTTTACGAACTATCCATTACTTATATAAAAATATTCTTGAATCAGGTTGAATCACTTATATTAGCTTTGAATCAAAAAAATAAAAAAATATCGATCATTTTAAATACAATTTTCACAATATTGCTCCGCACGATTTAGACAGCCTACACCAACCCTAACGCCTTTACATAATTATTACTTAAAATACTATCACGTCTAAAAAAGAGTGTACACGCGCTGAGGCAGAAGGTTACATACAACAGAATCACACACACGCATTTTACAATCAATTGAATCCCGTATAAAAATCAATCCGTTATAAAACTCACAAATCTCCGGTAATTTTTATAAACTGTGTTTTGCAAAATGGCGCCGGCTAACACGTTCACATTTGGAAAGACGATTCGTTCGCGTGCGAGTTGTGTTAAATGTTTTTGTTATATTAGTAAGTCTTATTCCTTGATCATTAGGTTTTAATGGATTTTTCGCGTGCGTTTGAGTTTGAGGGTTTTCTATAATACATTAGGGTTTTTTATTCCGTGTTAAGGGTTTTTTTAAATTGTGTTAGGTTTTTTTTCGATTTATTTATAAGTATTTCTTATAAATTGTTTTTCTATGATTCCATAATCAAGTAACGATATGACACACTTGTTTTCGTTAAAATTTGTTTTTTTTTGTAATTTTTAATTTTTTTGATATACTTTTTATTATTTTGTATGTTTTTTACAGTTATAATTTTTTTTTAAAGATTTTTTTTTTCTTTTATATTTCTTCATTTTTTTTCATTTTTTTCTTCTGATTTTTTTATCATAATTTCAAAAATATTAGTATTTTCTTTTATTTTATATTTTTTCTTGATTATTTTTTAATAATTTCTGTTTTTTCAAAGATTTTTTTTATTTTTTTATAAACCCTGAATTTTACAGTAATTTAAAGAATACGAATAACTGTTTTTTATATTTTTTCAAATGTAATGTTTTTTCAGCTTTTTATTATAATTTTAAAAATATTATTATTTTCTTTTATCCTATAATTTGCTCGATTATTTTTTTATAATTTCTGTTTATTTTTTCAAATATTTCTTTTTTTATTATCTGTGAATTTTACAGTAATTTAAAGAATACGAATAACTGTTTCTTATTTTTAATATTATTTCAATTGAATTGTTTTTTCAGCTTAATATTTTTTATTATTCTTGATTTTCCTTCATTTAATTCAGTATATTTTTTTATTTCCAAATTTTTAATTTTTTTTTTAGATTTACAATGAAATTCCATATTTTCTATCAGTTTTTAAATTTAATTATCAACTGAATAATTTAAAATATTTTTAAATTCATTAAATTTTATATTATCTTTTTTCGCGATTAATTAAAGTCTGTTTTTTTTAATTTTTGGTTTATTTTTTGTTTTACAAACATTTTTTTTATTTCATTCACACAATTATTTCTGATTTTTTGTATTTTTTTTATGGTATTAGTTTCTTTTTTGTTTATAATTTTTATTTGTTTCTTTCAATTATTTTTTTATCTTTTCTGTTTTTATTATTTTTTTTTATTCATGATTACTTTTTTTAATTACATTTAAATTATGTTTTTGCTTTAATTTTTTATTGTTATTTCAATTGAATCATAAATTAAAATATTTAAAATTCTTTTTGATTCTTCATTTAATTCTTCATTTATAATTTTTTTCATTATTTTCTTTATTTTTTCTCCGATTTGAAAATTAAAATGTCTTTATTATTTTATTATTTCAGTTTTTTTGATTTGAAGTTTCTATTAATATTCTTTTGGTTTCATTCACACTTTTTTATGTAATTTATGATTTCAATTTTTTTATTATTTTTTTGGTTGTTCTTTTATATTTTTTTTCTTTGTTCATATTTTTTTTAAACTTTTTTTTTTTATCATTTCCTTAAATTGCAGTTTTTTATTCTTTTTTTTTCAATTACACTTTGTAATTCTAATTGATTTTATTCTGCTCTTATTACTTTTCTTTCATTCGACTTTGTTATTGTTTTTTCTTTGTAAATGATTATTGTTTTTGTTACTTTGTTATTTGTTAACACTTGTTTTTGTTATTTCGTTATAATTTGTTATGTTTTTTTTATTATAATCAATGAATGGCTGTTCTACGTTTTATTGATTTCGTTATTTAAGATGTGGTAGTTTTTACAATAGTTTTTTTTTTATTTCAAATTCCAAATTGTTTTTTTATTTATTTTTATTTTTTTCATTTTATTTTTTTCTTTCTTTTGTTATGATTTTTTCTGATGATTTACAATATTAACACAAAAGCCCATTTTTTATTTTATTTGTTATAATTTTTTTCCTTTTTGTTTTTTAACATTTTTTTCCCTTTTTTTCTTTCTTTTTTTCATTTTTTTTTTATTTTTTTCTTATTTTTTGTCTATTTTTTTATTAACAACAGTTATTTAGTATTATTTTCTTATTTTTTAGAATAACCTGATAATTTATTTATTTTCCATTTTTTTATTTATATTTTCAGTTTTCCTAATATTTTCCGAATTTTTTCCATTAAAAAGTTGTTTCTTTCATTTTTTTCATTATCAACATTTTTCAACTACCACATCTAAATTTTGTTACGTTTCTGTTATGTTCATTTGCGCTGCTTGAGACACATTTAAATTATCCGATCACACACAATACATAATTTACTGCATCCGGTTTTATTTTTGTTAATTTGTTTCCGTTTTGTTGTTTTGAAATCCGAAATCTTTTCCGTTTATCTTTTCTCAATTACACAAACAATCCAAATCTATCGAAATACATCCGTTTTTCTGGTAGCTTTTATTTACTGTGACCGAACCTAATGCATGCGCGCACTGAAATTCCTTGACAATAATGCTGGATTCGTTTATTTTTTAAATTATCAATTGTTATTATTTTTTTTTACAATGTTTTTTCCTTCAAAGTTCGGTCAAACAATTCGCCTGCATTCTGTTACCGCATTCAATGTGTCTCATTAACGTATTGTTTTTATTGTTTAGTTTTTTTTTTTATTTGTTATGTTTCTGATTTCGTTGTTAACTTTTGTTTTTGATTTCGTTGTAACCCATTTTTGTTTAAATTGATTGCTGAATCTGCGTGCCTAAGTAAAGTGGCTCAAAGTTTGGTTTTCGCGTCCATTTTGTTATCTTGTTATTCGGTACAGCTAAAACCCAACTCTGAGACAACTTCAGCTTGGTTCACGCACTACGCAGTGTTTATGAACTGTTATAACTGTTATAATTGTTATGCTGAAAAATTGATAGCGTTTGTTATTTCGTTGTATTTCTGTCATCCCCACAAAACCATTGAACAAAATGTCAAATTTTTGTTATTTCTTTTCGTTTCTCCAAACATTTGTTCGATGGTCTTGTGAATTTGTCAGAAGTTGATTTGTTTTTGTTAAGTTGACACAACTGATCAGATTCGTATTTGACAAGTGTCCATTGTTATTGTTATTGTTATGTTTGATCGTTAAGTTTTCGTTATGTTTTCGTTATGTTTTCGTTAAGTTTTCGTTAAGTTTGGAAAAAACAATCATCGTTCGTTAATTATTGATAATTTGCATGCTGCTTGTAAAATAAAAACAAAAGTGCGTCATCATCACTTGATTATGGTTAGGTACGGTTTTAGAAGTTAGGTTTTTTTTAAATTTAAGGTTACGATTACAAGGGAAAGGGGTGGGATGAACAAGATCCGGTGACTAGTTTTAAACATATCCTTTTTGATTACATTCTATAGCGCGTTCGTTTGTCGTATGGGTTTTCAATTTGATATTTTTTTAGTTTTAAGGGGTTTTCGTAAATTTTAAATACATAATATTAAGTTTGATAGGAGTTGATTTTGCTATATATTCATTTAGTTATATAAAACGACATCGTATTTCCAAAATGTGAGCCCTGCCATTGCACGCCATAAAAAAAACACACAGCCATTTAACGTGAGTCGTTCTGTCTGATCCAGCATAACCACCAATTATTACCGATGAATTTGAATTTCCTTTGAGTGCGAGCGTCCGTGTGCGAGAGGCACGCCCGCAGTTAGGCACGTACGCTAAACCACTGCATTTTCCGAGTACACGAGTTTTTTATAATCCAACCCTCCGAGTTGTCCATAAATCGAATATGTAAATATAAACCAGCTTAAACGGGATTTTTGAAAAGCCCCGATGGCTTTACCTTTGTGAATGCAAAATACTACAAAATTCTAAAATGTCAACGGCGGCTTGTTAACGCTTGCCATCGTTATGACGGCACCCCCACAACAACAAAAAAACTATATAAAACTTTATAGGGCATCCCAAAAATGCCACACAGATTATTGTTTCTATCAACTTGTTATTTAGTTTGTAAGTGTTATGTTTTTTATATTTAAATTTATTCTGATTGTTATCTAGTTCCTAAGTGTTAAGTTTTCCCAAAATCATCGCGTTTCGTTTCCTGTTATTTGTTTTGAAAAGCGATATGTTAAAAGAATGTTGTTCCAATGATATGTTAATTGAGATACACGTGTTAAGTTTTCTGTTTACGTTTTCAGTTTTTCCGATTTCGATTTTACACAAATATTTTATTTTTTATAGAATGCCCGTAAAAATACAGCAAAACGCATAATCAATAGACATTTTCCTCATAATTTTCTCAAAATACCATTTTTTTTTTTTGCAACAACAACAACAACAACAACATCAATCCCCAACAAACCATCAACGAATCTAAAATGCCTTTTAATTTTCCACCCAAGTGCCTTCTTGAGAATCATGAAAAGGGTTTTATATTTATGAATTTAAATTGAAACAAACAAAAAAAATGTAACGTAAAACACTGTATATTTAAAAATATATATATAGAATATATAGCTCACCGTACACACACACACACACAGCATCGCACTGAGTGTTTGTATGTGTGTGTTTGTGTGTGCGAGTGCGGCGTGTAGGTATATAATACACAGTGCTAGCGTGAAACGCGTGGAAAACCCTTGTGCAAATGCAACGGGGTGTTTTCCGGAAAAAGGAGGAGAGCAGCGGCACAGGCGCCCCACTGAACATCGCAGGGCGCTGCGCCATTTTGTATACGCGCAAATTAAGTTTTATAAATGCAATTGTATCCATTCGATGTTATATAATATGAATTATGAAATAAAATGCGTATATACAAAAGCAAGAAAAGTGGTGTGTGTGTGTTTATTTTGTTTTTCCACAGGCTTCACTCAGTTCCACTTTGTTCCACTTCTGATTCAAAAAGTATATTCAACGCAGAACGTAAGTATATTGTTATAATTCATAAATTTATGTGAGTGGTGTTTGCAAAACACAAAAACTATAAGAGGATATTTTAATCTCTGCAGCATGAACACATATTTGGGCTGGTGATATTCGAAAAACAACTCTTGATAATAATTGGAATAACTCCAAAAATAGTTTTCCACAATAGTGGGGCAGCGCTGGTTATTAGGATGTATAAGAAACTTTGCACACTCGCTCGTACGTCACAGTATTTTAGAGAAAATCGGGTAATAATTCATATCAAAGAAATGTACATGCTTAAATCTTTATTTAGTTTTTATTTTATGGTAATGTGGTGGGAAATAATTATTAAAAACACTAATTTCTCTGTATTGTTGCTCTATGTATCACGTCAAAGACAATTTACAAATCACACAGTATCTCACAAAATTTCACTTTTTTTTCAAGAAAAGTTATAATTTCTTGTACTGATTCCATCATGAAAGAATATGATTCAACAAAAAATAATGTTTTTTTATAATAAATAATAATAAATTTATTAAGAATAATGATGAATCTTCCATGAATCATACAGGAATA
>JAAAKO020004214.1:0-20724 GCA_010015015.2 Bolitophila cinerea | reverse complement strand
GAACTTCCAACAATTCTGCTTGGTATTCGAGCAGCGTATAAAGAAGACCTAGAGGCAACCATGGCAGAAATGGTTTACGGCGAACCTATAAGGTTACCAGGGGAATTCTTCGAGGAAGTCAAGCGTCATCAATCAGCGAGCGAATTCGTAAGCGATCTAAGACGAATTTTTGATCGCTTGCAACCTAAGCCTACATCACAGCATGGGACGAAAAACGTATTTGTTCCAAAGGATCTAAACAGCTGCACACACGCTTTTGTTCGACACGATGCAGTTCGCGCTCCGCTCCAGAAACCATACGACGGCCCTTTTAAAATTCTTCACCGATCATCAAAGAATTTTATCCTACGTATCAAAAACAAGGACGTCAACGTAAGCCTAGATCGCCTGAAGCCAGCATACGAGACAGAGGAATCAAAAACCTCTAAGGACCAGCAACATAAAATCGCAAAACCAATTATCACTCGCTCTGGAAGACATGTTCGTTTTCCACAGCGATTTCAATAGTTCGTTTTTCTGGAAAGGGGGTGTTGTAGCGACGCATACCACACAACCCTACACCTCGTTACCGACATCGATATATAACAATACCTAACAGATCCTTGAGCCTGTCCACGAAACCCGATCCTGGTTTCATTCAAAACATCGTTGAGGTAGAATTTCAAAATTCGTTTTTCAAAAATCGACCCAATCATTGTAACCATTGCACAGGATTGCAATCACAGCATTGTCATAGGCCGCCTCTATACCCATGAAGGCCGGTCGAAAGTCGGTCGATAAAACTGCTAGACAATTTTGCGTCCCTCGTCCTTTTCGGAACCCGAATTGTGTAGGAGATATATTTTTAAAATCTTCGGCCCAAAAGTGGTGCATCGAAAGAAGACAGATTGGGCGGTATGATGAGGCTGCCGGACAGGTTTTATCCAAGTTTAGGGATATCTACAACTTTGTAGCTGTACCAGTCTTCAGGACATTTACCAGTTCTGGACGTTTCATTAAGCAGCATTAACATATAATGTTTGGCGGCGAGTGGCATATTTTTAATGAGCACAAATGTTTTTGCTTCTAAGCCGGAAGATGAATTATTGCAACTGCT
Source organism: Bolitophila cinerea (assembly GCA_010015015.2). Classification (NCBI taxonomy): domain Eukaryota; kingdom Metazoa; phylum Arthropoda; class Insecta; order Diptera; family Mycetophilidae; genus Bolitophila; species Bolitophila cinerea. The sequence continues at coordinate 19,628 of JAAAKO020004214.1, read as the reverse complement.
TAAAGCCATTTTGAGCTCAGCAGAATTGAAATCAGAGAAAATAAAATTTAAGTCTGACAAACATTCATATGTGGTATTAGAATTACTTATTTTTATTAGCTGACATCCGACGGATTGCGGCGCCAGCTTAACTCAAAACTCTGGTTGCCAAACCTCCAATATTGGACCACCACTTTGTGTTCCTATTCCCCGGTACTTACGCCCCTATATTCTATATTTTTGACATTGGTTAGTCTTTGTCCAGTGATGAACAACATTTTTTGTGTCCTTACCAATCGCTTAAATTGTGCCTGGGTTTTAACAAATTTAATATAAGAGTCTCGTCCACCGTATCTGAGAAACTCTTTGAATGCGTCCTTTTTTCATTATATATTTTTTTTTAGTTTAATCGTTCCACCAATCTATTGACGTATTAGTGCCTTGACGAATCATGTTTTCAGGTACTCTTCGGGACTGAGATCCTTTAACACAGCTTAAGATGAGGTTACAAAACTAGAAATATCTATCCTCAAAAGATGAATGCTGGTCAATCTGTCCCACTCCCTCTGATAGCTGCGGATCTGGTATTTCTCCCAAATCATAAATTTGAAAAGATTATATGCCTTAAACGGTTTAACTGATGATCTCGAGCGTTTGGAGTATCTGATAATGATTGGAAGATGGTCACTGCCAGATGGATGGGACCTCACAGTTCACTTAAAATTAAGAGCCAGATTCGACGAGCATATTAAAATGTCAATCGCGCTATTTTGCACAGGTGTGCAAGCTATGCGAGTGAAGCAGCCAGTGTTCAGTGTGGTAAGATTATGGACATCAAAAACGTCGAGGAGATTTTTAGTTTTGGGGTCATCTACCTGTCCAGTGTCCACCCCACCTGGTTCAGTAAACTGTTCAAGTTTTGTTGTTGTAATAGCGTGCTGTTCGGCACGTATATACAAATAATAGAGAGCGTATCAATGTTGTCCTAAAATTGTGTCGTTAAAATGTTGTCCTTTATATATTTTTTTAAATTTTAAACACCCCTAAGAGAGGGATGGACATTTGACAACCATAAGAAATATGTACACAGTGATCAGGGTGAAAAACTGTACTTGTTGGCGATGGTAATTTTTTTTAGGTTTTTGCGTCATATTTTCATCCCTTTCGCCAATTACACTTTTTTGTAATGAAATAACCCATACAAAATATAGGGGAACGGTTTTATGTTAATTGTAGCATTATTCTCGTAGATTAAATTATGAGAATTTTTTTTTTTAGGCCAATAGATTGATTATGAATCACAAGTATCTTAGTTCTCATTGGATGACACCCATGTTGTGTATTTGTTAACAATAATTTAAAATTATAATATTAATATGTGTACAAACAGTATAATGTCAAATATACAAAATAAACATCAACAAATGGGTACGAGAGAATATATTCTCTGTATATTACCGTTATTTTTGATTATTATTTGTTAATATTATTATTATCAATATTATTTTCTGTATAATGATATTATTTGATATATTTTTAATATTCACACAATATTATTGATATTCATGTATTTATGTATATTATTAGAAATTCTTGATTTTAATACTATTATTGATATTATTGTTATTATTTTACACGTGTACACCATATTATCGAAGTAAAATGACCCTCGACCGGGACAGATTGTTCAAAGTCGGTTTTCCAGGACGCCTGAGAACCCTAAATACGCCAAACCTAAAAAAGCGATGAGAACTTCGGTGATCATTATAAAAACTGTGATGTGGTTAATATTCGACCAGAACAAGTTGTTCTTCAAAGATAATTTTACGGAATTCAAACTTATCAACATTAAAGAAGTTGGTATGAAACTCAAAGTTTAACTGCTGGCAGCTTACGATGGTCCATTGACGATGAGGTCTGACTAATTTTGGAACTTATATAATGACCCTTTGCAAGTCTGGTGATATTCCACAGAAATATCGTACCATTATTACAGTTCATTGACTGTGGAAATTGATGAGCTCGGAAGATGTTGTTGTCTCGAAGATATCAACTCTCATTTGGAAACATCAGTTCATAATTCGAGGTCTTCAAAAAAAAAACCAGGGACCCAACGGCAGTAATCACTTCGAAATTGTGGTTGAACTGGACGAAATTCTGTCGTCTAGGACAATCATTATCAATATTCCTCGAGAACAGGACGTAGCAGACGACCGGGTTACAGGAAAGATTGAAGAGGTTAAACCCTGGAGTCTCGGCTACAAAATGGACCGTCAAAATAGAAGGAGAAAATGGTATATGCATGGCTTTTGCAGCATGAGGAGCACCTGATTGGCGGAGGTAATATCCTGTTCTAAGTTGGCTCAGAAATATCCTCGGCAATAATGGCGCTAAAATTTTAATCAAACGCAATGTGTCGTCTTCTTCATCAACTCTTTTGGAATCAGCTGCTTCTGAGAATAGGTACATTCTCAGAAGCAGCTGATTCCAAAAAAGTTGATGAATGCCTTTACTTTATCTGAGTTTGATTTGATATAAGTTTGGATGCTGCTTCGTGGATTTAGCAGACGAGCAGACATATGAGCCAAGACAGCTTCGCCAACAACAATATTTCATAAGACATTAGCGCTAAAGTTATAGACGCCAGTACTTTAAGTATATTGCGGTATTGTATTTAACACCTAAAGACTTATGCGCCATACATTTGTCGGAAAAAGCCTCGGGAAAAGAAGTTTTTTTTGTATTTAATGAAATTTATGGTTTTTGCTAGTCTTTTGTTTGTTTTTGCTAACATTTTGCTTATTTTTTGCTGCAATACAATAATGTTAATATTAATAATGCGCTTCTTCAAATGGCGGCTTTGTATTTAATTCTGCTTTATCCGACAAAGGTATGGCGTTTAAGTCTTTAGCAAGTAGATACAATACCGCAATTTACTTAAAGTACTGGCGCCTTGGACTTTAGCTTTTATGACTTGTAGCTCAGTAGTCCTTGGTGCATTGTGCGGATATGGGACTGGCGCTTCTGTCCCCACACCCAAAAAAGTCACTCACTGAGTTCAACATTTAGTAGAACTCGGGCATAGGATGAAATCCAAGATCCAGATCAGGTTTAAGAGGACAATTCCTTTTCTTAGAAAAATCAATAACTGCTGGAAATCCCAAAAAATGACAGTCAACTAAAGTCTAAATAAAAGTTTAGGTAAATTGTTGTGTATATCGCCAAAATCCTTGGGCACAATAAAAAAGGAAAGAAAAACACAAATACATTTTTTTTTACAATCTGATATTGCTTTTATTTACAACAAAACCAATTTTACAAAAATAATTTTGTTGCTTTTGCTGCTGATGGTGTATCACAAATTTTGTTGTTGTTTTTTTTTGTTTGTTTGTATGTGTATAAACAGTTTTTGTTTGTTTGTTGTAATATCCCTATTGTTGTTTTATTATTTGTTTCGATCTTCGTGTCTCTGTACGTTTGCATAAGGTTTAATGTGTGGGTGTGGGTGAGTGTGTATATGTGAATTAACGGTTCATGCCGTACATAAAAAGTGTAGGTGTGAGAGTGAGTGTAATGTATGTGTGTTTCTAACAAAACAATATTACAAATAATTTAACGATACAAAATTAATCTTCTTCGACTCTTTTCCATTCTTCTTTCAGTTTTCTCTCTTATCAATATAATTGGTATCAAAATACAAAACAAATATAAAATTTAATCGATCGATTTTACATTTCTCTGGTTTTTTCTCGCTTATTTTATAACAATATCGTACACGCGTAAAAAAACTCCTTCCGAACTACAAAACAGAGGGGACTGTTTACAAAAATAGGATCAAATATTATTGTGTGTGGTTTATGTGGTTGTTGTTATCTCTTTTTAGGTAATTAAACATTATTAAGTAATTTTGTGTGTGTGTGAGTGTTTTGTCTGTATATAATAATAATATAATATTTATATTGATTTTCAAATCAATTTAAATGTATATAATTTAATAGTCAGGTTCCATGTTGTTGAGTTCTAATGATATATATATATATAATAATTTTAATATATAATATAAGGACAATATTAATAGAATTTTAGTTTTGAGAATGAGCACGCGATTTTTGCTATATCGAGTGCATCTACTGTGGAGAAACTTGCGGTGTGTCATTAATTATTTTAATAAAAAACAAAATCACTGGGGGTGGTAATGGGGGCAATAATTTTACACCAATATATATTAAAATTAAATTCGGACACAAAATCGACACTCGAACCAGCAAAATCGTCTCAAAATATATTTATATTCTTATTTTTTTGTGGGGATGCATATGTGTGTACTACATGTTTTTGTGTGTTTGATAGTGTATGAGATTGTACACTATTATTTTGTTGGAAGCATCTGATATATTTAACGTTGCTTTTTCGCTTGAAAAAACATATTATTCGACTGATAACATTTTAATGATTTCATTTTTTTTTCAAAAGTATTCATTATTCAATAAATAATCTACCTGACATTATCTCGTTTCGCATCGTTCAACATGTTCAGATGTTAACAACATTTGATGGATTTCGTTAAAAAATATATTCTTATGTATTTATATTTGTATGTTTTTACGTACGTATATATTTATGTGTGTCTGTGCTGTGCGAAAGTGTATGTTTGGGGGGTCGGTCGGCGGAAAATCGCAAATTGTTTCTAGACTACATCATAGAAACGATACCTTGTGCACAGCACAGACACAAAATTGAATCATTTTATTATAATGATTACGATGATGCTCTCTAAAGAGGGTATATATGATTATAATGTTTATTTTGTCTTTTTTTATATTTACGTTCTTGTAGATTATTTTTATATTATAAAAAATGTGTTTTTTCTTGTTGTTGTTTTTGTTTGTTTTCATCATTTTTTGTTAATTGTACGTTTCGGTATGTTTCTCTAGAGCATAATATTTATTGTTTGTCAAATTTCACACAAACCACTTTTTTAATTTTAGGCGAGTCCGAAAGAGCATGCGATATTGTTTATTATTTGCATATTTAATCTCTTTTTGTTGTTTGATGTTGAACTCTTAAAAATGTTTGCTTTTATTGTATAACTATATCTTTTGCACAGACAAAAATTACGCGTGACTGTGTTTTCTTTCGCCTCAACTTTTACAACATTCGTCGTTTCACTATAACTAGTTTTTTTATTTGCTTAAGATACTATAAAAAAATCTTAAATCTACAATCTTTCGCGATCTTGTTTAGCCACACACACTCGATGTTTCACTCGCTCTTTTGCTCTCACTCTCTTTCATACGATAATTTCGGTATTTCAATATCAAAACTTTTTTTCTCTCCTTATTCTTGTTCTTCTGTGGTGTGTGTAAAAATGCATTTCGTTGTGCACAAATAATGCAGTCCAATGCAATGGGATTTGTTCTAGAATCACGATCAATTTTTTGATGTTGTAGTAGTACCAAAATAAATGTCAACTTTTTTTAAAATATAACCGTTTTGTGTGGTGTACGACAATTGAAATTTGGTTTTGCTTCATTCTTGATGCTAGAACACAAAGGCGGGCATTGGACTGTATAATTTGTAATTTATATATAGTATTATTAAATTTCTGTATACAAAACGATCGATTACGCACTGTTCCTGTCGCACACGGGGGGTTGAGAATAATTTATATGTTACTTTACGCATAATATATTATGCGTTATTCATTAATGATGAGGCCTGAAGGGCTTTCAACATTTTTTTTTAATATGGAGCACAGGTTTTTTATTTTTGTATTGTTTTTAAAACGATATTGGTTCTTATATAAAAAATATATTATTTTATGTGGAATGGAGCACGCGCGCAAATCTTTAACCAATGGACAATGGACTCTAATAATGGCAACGTTTTCTTTCATTCACTTCTTTTTAATATTTAAATCTTGACTTTTTTCTAGCTTTTGTGGGTGGGGTTGTGGTGGATGAAAGTGGCGTACGTTATAGGTATAAAGCTTTAACAGTTGTTTTTAAAAAGCTTTTTAAAATAGGAAAGCGCCACGTTCATCCACACACTCGCCTCTGCCACAAATGCCCAGACGACTCTAGTTTAGTAACTTTATGTATATATTTATATAATATAGGTTTACTCATACGCAATAAATGACTATGTATGCGCACGCGCTCTCATTCGAAAAAAAAACACTTCGTTGTCAGTGTGTCTGTGTGCCATTTTTTTAACAAATTCATATACAATTTTTGTTTGTTTGTAATATATAATTATATACTTATTATGTTTTGGCGTTAGAAAGACTTTTGCTTGCAAATGGGGTAGTGTACTTAAGTAGACAAAATCAAATGTTTAAGGTAGCTTATAGGATATATAAAAAAATGTTTATGTGTAAGGTGTGTCTGTATGTAGTATGTATGTATATGTATGTTTCCTTCGTCTGCAAATGGAAAAAGAATTGGCATTACGTTAATCTCTCATTGCGTGCGTACGCGTGTGTTTGCTAATCCTGTTGTTGTTGTTATTGTTATGACTCGCGTGTTTACAAACAAAAAAAAAACTAGGTCACACCGATAAGACATGACGACTACTTAGCGTTGGTGAGTGCTGGCATTGCAAAAATCTTGCCATCAAGCTCTGAACCCAGAATGGGACAAAACATAAACAGAAAACTGTCTTCTTCGTTCTGCTGGTATAAAAATAGATTTCATCGAGTTTGAAATCAGTGCTAATTCTATAAGAATTAATAATTTAAGAAGTAATCATAAATATCTATCTAAATGACCAGCCAAAGAAAGAGAGATACTGCGTGCAAAGATGCAACAAAAACAATAATAATAATAATAATAATAAAAACAACAACAACAACAGCTCACACACAATGAACCCGTCCGATGTTATTGTGTGCTGAATTGCCTGTGTGACCTTCAACGCATACACACACATACGTTTTATTGCTTACACATGTTCGCGAAAACCGCCTATTTATTTACGCGCCACGAAATTCGTGGTTAGCTTCCGCTGGGCGGACGCTTGTTATCGTGAGTCTTGTGCTCAAAGTGATATTTTTGGTATACACACAAAATGCGTGAGCACTCGAGACATGTGTGTTATCACGATAAGATCTTATAATCGAATTTCGTATGTGTGTGTGTGTCTTGATTGCCTTGTTATTGTGGTAGAATTATTAGATTATACAAATTTTATAAATATTTACAATTTTAATACGAAACAACGGGCCACAAAAGCAAAGACTGCATTCTGCGAATGACACAATGAAATGCTAATTATTCTTTCATAAAACGGGGCAAAAATACATAACGGAAAATTGTTTATGTATGTGTTTGTGTGTGTGTGATTGTATAAAAATGTAACTGTAGAAAATGTTAAGAAAACTATACTATCCGTCCGAGCAAGCTCTCCGCAAACGGCAACAAACTCAATAGAACAATAATAATAATAAAAAAAGAAGTAATTTAACACAATAGCAAAAAAATAGCAGAAATTACAAATTGTAAAAAAAGGAAAAAAATAACTAATTGTTAAAAAAAAAGTGTAAAAAAATGAAATTAAATAGAAAAGTTTAACGATGCTTGTGCAATCACACACACTCTTAGCCACTAGCTGCGGCCGAAATAGGACCGCGTGGAATTTCGGACGAGCGACTGTTCAGACGCATGCGTCGCTGCATCAGCAAACTCTCGCTGGGCGGCGATAGACCGACGTTCAGGAATTCGGCGTCGTCTGAGCCGCGCCGGTCACAGCTCTCGCCGTTCGCAGCCGAGGCGGCCGCAATGCTACAGTTCCGCGAGGCGGAATTATTCATGCGCTCATTGCGCCAGTTACTGATCAGAATGCCACTGCCCTCGTTACCGGTGGTTTGAATGCAATTGCCAATGGCACGATTGAACGGATTTGTATTAAAATTTCTATAGTTACGAAAGCCAAGCGGATACGCTTTGTCCACCGAGTTGCTGCTGCTGCGGAAACGCCAGTTGTCCTCGGGTCGCAGGCTGCCCTTGTTTGCGTACGCCTTGTAGCCGCCGTTCTCTTTTAGTGTTGAATCGCGACTGACGTTACGTTTTGCCGGAGTACCGCCGTTGTTTGTCACCACAATGGCACTGTGCTTCGTGTACACCGTTTCGGGTAACTTTTCCTTTAGCTCAATAATACTATCCAAAGCACTTGGCGGGGGAGCGTTGGTGACACCGTTCGTGCTACGGATCGACATGGACTTGCCGACAGAGCTGTTTTTGGTGATGGTAATAGGTACGCCACCGCCGCCGCCGTCGTCCTTAATCGGACATTCACTGGCCGCCACGCCAACTTCTATGTCGTCGTCTTCATCGCCCATGCGAAATGCCGCTCGCGGAGTGATCGGCTCCACGAACTCAGCCCGGGAGGGTTGGTAGATGTTAGGACGTTCTTTTTGCATGTAATCGTACTTCATCGAAAAATGCTGCAGAATTACACGCTTCACAGCCATCGCAGATTCGGCAAATTGTGATAGTTCACGTGCCGACTGGTTACTGTTAATTAAAACGAATAAAATTTATAAAAAACTCAAAGGTAATTAAATTAAACGAAAGGTGTTAAATAAATTCTAAAGCCAACGAAAGGCTGCACAGCAAAATACTGAGATGTTCGTGTTTTTCTATCCTTTCGTTTAATTCAGATAAATTCTATAAACTCTTACCGCCTAATAATCCCGGGTGTTTTGAGTGCACGTCGTCTCTTCTCCATTTTCACACTGTTGTAGCTCTTGCCGCCCGTGGCCATCTTGATCCAGGGATGATGCAAGACGGCTTCGGCGCTCAATCGCTTTGGAGCTTCCTTGACCAGTAATTTCTTTATCAAATCCTTTGCATCTTCGGTCACGTCACCCCATTCACTTTCCGGAAAATTGAAGCGTCCTAAAAATCAATTAATTAAAACCTTAAATAACACTACAAAAAACATGTGCTGAATAAACTCTATATACCTTCTTGAATGGACTCAAACAACAGTTCCTGGCAGTCTCGACAGTTCTCGCCGCGATTCCAGCCGCAGTCTTGCTCGCAATTGCCCGAGAACGGTGGATATCCGCACAGCAGTATATAGGCAATGACGCCCAGCGACCACAGATCACAGCGCTTATCGTAATAGTTGGCCTCGCCCACAAACAGGTCCACCACTTCGGGGGCCATAAACTCGGCACTGCCGACCTAGCAAATAGAGAAAACGAAAAATTAAACTTAGTTCGTTTATCTATTTATTTATATACTTTTCGCAAATTGTGTGATTCTGTACATTTCAGTGAAGACTCTAGTAGTTTTCGATGCATGATATCCCAATGGCAGTACTACTCCCACACAGTTTAAAACATATATACTCGTAGATCGTACTCGCAGCTGCAGCAGACTACACCAACACACATATATAAACCAGTATACACACACACACACACTAGCCTAATAATTTAAATATTATTCAGACGCCCTAATTCGCATAAATATCTATACTTTACAATGTCTACGCATATTATACATATATATATAATATAACATATACACAGACGTACGATCGTACGTTTTATAACTCTCTCAAGTCTCTAACTCGATCAGAGCAGCGTCGGGCCGCGTTCGCGCTGTTTTGTTGTTGTAGCAGAGCGTATTTTTACACACATAAATTAATTTAAAAGCTGTTATTACAATTTGCCTGTTTATGAATATTTAAGTGCTGCTGCTGCTATCTGCACCACGCACGCTGATGCCAAGCAATAGTTCAAATACGTACGTGTTTACATGAATATACATTACACACATACACACACATACATTCATACATATATACATACATTCATTTATACATTTATACACTTTAATTATACGTGCAAAAAATAAGATTTTAGAATTTGCGTGAGTGTGTTTTGTTAAAATTTATAATATTTAGCTTTTGTTATGTTTGAATTACTTTGAATTAGTTCTTTTAATCCGGTATTATTTGTTTAACATTAGGAATTATAAATGATTGTAATTTATTTTACCCATTCGGCTTATTGGGTTCATTCCATCGATAATAACTCATTAAAATGCAATTCAATTCCATCGTACAACTTAATTGAAATTGTCACATATATTTATGTAATATTTTACTTCTTTGTAGGAGAGAATAATAGTCAAGGATGGTCAAATTTGGATTATAAATGGGGGGAGTAGATAATAGCAATATTTGCGCGTATTTTTAAATCCTTTAAAATAACTTTGATTTTAGGGGTGGAAAAATCTTAGAAGAGCTGATTAACATACTTCCTGCATTCAATCGAGCGGTAATTTCAGTGCATATTATTATTTTTTAATGCACAGAAGTTAGAGTTAATTTTTTAAATAGTCGTAGCAAAAAATAAAAAATAGAATAGTTGCGAATAATAAAATGAGTCAGAAAAAACATAGATATAATAATTATAATGATTTTAATATTTCGTCTTTCAAGCAAAAAACTAGCAAAAAGTAATAATTTCATATCTTTTTAAAAATATAATAAATATCATGTTTACATATGTATACCATTATATTCTCATTAATTATTTTTAGATGTTTAGTACAGAAATGTCTTCGGCTGTTATTTTCATTACCGCTCAATTCATGAAGATATTGCGATCTCTTCTGTCTTTCTCAGCAGTCATCCTCGGTGAATATAGCAGAGTTCACTGGACGTTTAGGGAAATTTAAATGTATCATACCTGAACAAACTTAGTTCACAGGCGAGGAAGTGCAACGGGCAAAAGTGATATATAAAGCCATCTGAGAACTTCTATAGAGCTACGGTTATCCATACTTAAATTTCAATAAAAACCAGGTTGTATCGTGCGTATTCAATGCCACACTTTCTCGGCAACCTTTAAAAATTGAATTTTGCCATTTCCCGGTAAACCAAAAAAATTAACTCATGTAAATGTCAGCAGTGCCTTGACAATGCTTCGATCGTATGGGTTATACAGCAAAACCTAATAACTTGCCATTACCAAGCCGTACGAGGAATCAGATTTTATCAACGGATTTGAAACAATATATATTTTTTGTCATTTCCCTCGTCAGGAAGTACCATTGCAGTTGAGTGGCATGCATTCCGCACTCCATCACAATTTTATATGGATTTTATGAAATATACAAACACACATTCCATCGTCAAATACGAGTACGTATAATATATTGTATTATGTGTATGACAATATTCGTCAGTAAACTCATTCAAGGTTTAAAGTTGAACATTCTCGTTTCGTGGTGTTTTGAGCGGTCACATTCTCTCATATACACAAACTCATAGGGGAAAGGCTTGCAAATTGCCACTGTTGGCAGGTTGCTACCACTGCTGGATTTCGAAAATCTAGCAGTGTCACAGTTTAAACTCCGACTGTCATCGACGTCAAAAGAGTAGCTGTTTTATCGACAATTCAAATTAAATAGTTTTCTATGTTGGTTTCTCATTAAATTTGCATAATACTCTCAGAATTCAAAAAAGTATTATGAATTTGCAATTGTATTTATGTATTTTTCAAATTGTCCACAAACTGCAGGTTGTCACCCCACTTTTAGTATGGCAGGGGTGGCAACCTACAAGCCAAAATTTTAAATGATCGATTTTAGATATTTTTGAAAATATGCTGTACATTTTGTATTTTTTAAGAATTCAAAAGATTTCTAGATTAGGATTGTAGCTTTTCACCTCCTGTTTTCAACGTACATATGTTATATATAAACAAGACGTTGATTTTATGACGAGTTATCATCAAAATAGCTATGGGGTGGCAACCTGCAAGTCTTTCACCTACTCATTGTGGGTAAATAGTGTATAGATAGAATAATATATAAAGTTTAGTATATATAGTACAATATTCACACATACAGATACATATTGCATCGCTCTCAAATGTTTTGCCCTGCTTGGTGTAGGTATATAGTCGAGCGCATGTCAGTCGATGGACATTGTAACTGGTTTATGCATTATAATTAACTTTATCGATTACAGCATGCAGAGCGGAGCAGCTGCGTCATATAGTTCATCGGTATTTGTTCTATATTATACATAAGAATGAATTGACTAGCTCCGACCGTCCGTCCCTCCGTACGTATGTTATGGTCGGCAGTCGGTCCGATGATTAATTCTGCAAAAACCTCGTGAGCGCTTATCCGACTGCCGGAAAAATATATATTACAGAAAATACGTGAATATGCCATATATACGTTTTTAGATATAGGAGGTGTGTGTGTGTGTGTGTGTGTGTGTGTGTGTGTGTGTGTGTGTGTGTGTGTAAATGGCAACCGGTCTTAAAACCTTGGAGCGCGCGCAAGTATCAGCATTGCATTCGCATGACGGCAAGCCTGATTTCTGACTTGAGACCAATCGTGCTGTTATTCGTCTAGAGTGCTTTTGCTATATGGACTCGCCATAAGACTAAGTCTAACAACTATACCTAATACACAGGTATAATACATAACCACAGAAATCAAATGCTGCAGAATATTGTATATATATATTTTGTATATGTCTACGTGAGCTGCCTGAGCATGGACACGGGCAGCCTACGCGCGACGCTCGTGTGTTTGCGACGTTACAACAGCTCGGCTGCGCGCGCACATTCACGACATCGTACGAATATGCCATATAATTTATTGAATATTCATGGATAGAAAGTAGTGTAATCAATTTTTATATAGCAATTTTGCGCAGCAGCTTGACTTCAGAGACACAGAAAGGTACTAACGAACCGTTAGTATATTGTATATATATAAATGTTATATAGAGGTGTGCCTCTAAAGTTCAGAAGTGCTGCTGCATTTATTTTATGTGCACTCGTGAATGTTAGTATATTTTTTAATTACTATGTGGGTCATTTACCTATGCGCGCAGTGCGCGGCGCACAATGTTAGAATAAAATAAAAGCGAAAAATACATTTCGCGACGCTCTGCTGCAATTGTATTCGGTATTGCTCGCTCGGCACGCCACCGATCTCAAAAACAACTAGGTATACACATTTATATTATATACACGTATGCACGAAAAAATGCGCCTCGCTTTTATATTGTTGTGTATGTGTGTATTGTATGTTATTATACGTGTATATCTGTATATAATGTGTATCAATGACAGATCAGTAAATTAACTATAGAGTCTAGCGGTTACATGTTAAATATATTTAACTATATACAATTACAGTATTAAGTGAGATTTTTCTTTGGAGTGGGGAGATGCAGCAGCAGCCTCGTCGATTGCGCTGCACTATTTGTCACGTTTGACTGCTATTAAATATAGAATGCAAATAACGCCAATATTGCAACAGAAATTTTGTATACTATTTTAATATTTACAGTTACGAATTGTTACGTTGTTGTGTAAACATCCACGATCCACCTACTTTGTATGTGTGTGTTTGCAGATATAATAATGAGTCACCGGTCAGACAGTAGCGAACGACACGATATGACGCTACCCAACGACGTGCAACACGCTCGTATTTAAGTGCAGCAAACGGTCATGCTTTTTTTTAAATGTAAAACAATTTATTAAATTATAGTATATTATTTATTATTATTTATTACTTATTGGTTAATTTTATAGAGGCAATTATTTGACAGACTTAATTAAGTTGAACCTTATAATTGATTCGATAAACACGTTAGAACAAACTATTTAAATTATTATGTTGACAAACACAAGCAATTCACTTTTTTTCGGTGTCAGGAATTATTTTTCGTATCTTTATTAAGAAAAAATAATTTAATGTCATTAGCATATCCGGAATTAGCTTTTGCAGCATTAAAAACAATATCAAATTAGGTTTTAGAAGAAAAGAATATTTAAGAACAAGTTTTTTTTTTTTAAAAGGCATAATACTATAAAAAACAAGTAAAAGATTTGCAGAATTTTGTTTTATTATACCAATTAAATTTTTTGTGAACATATCTAGCAATTGCTGTTCTCCAGCAAAATAATTCCGTCTTTTCAGTTCCAGCGAATTAATGTCAGAATAGCTAATTTCAAAAAAGTTTTTTTTTCTTAACATTTTTGTTTTTTAAAAACTTAATGACGAAAAAGTTTTTGTCGATGTGAAATCATGAAAAATGTAATTCCTGGTATACTAAACCTAAAAGCAATTTCACAAACTTAATTTCGAATAAGTTAGGACCTAGTTTAATTTTTTCAACACTTAGGCCAAAGTAGTTGGCCAATTTTACTATAACAAATTTGACATATTTCCCTAGAAACTCCGGTAATGAGAAGAGCAAGTCTTGTGGAATCGAAACGTAATGAGAGTGTGACCTATGATGGCGTTACAGAGTTATTTATAGTCTGCAGTGCGCACTGTAAGGAATCCAAACACTAGGACTTACAGCCCAAGGATAGAATCTGGTTTCTTCAGAAATATTTTTGAGACTGCAATCTGTTTTATTGTATACCAGTGTGTTGCCTGGTGAGATACCAGCTAGTCCCTAAAATACCTTCTGCAGAGGATTGATGTTATACCGAGGTAACCCATAACATTTTCAGTAAACAACAATAATTACATTTTTACAAGGTATATTTAGACCTTTTTAGCCAGGTTTTCAACATTTTCGTTGCCAGGGATCCCAGAATGGCCTTTTTTCTTAATGGGATTACGCAGCATATTTGACGTAATTTAACTTCTCAAATTTTAAATTCAATTAAAAACAAAACTTCCAAAACGTTAATTTGGATTGAAAGAGTGAGCTTTAATCGTAAAAACATTGTTCTTAAACCTATAGTTGCGTAAAATTGATGAAACGAAGAATAAATATCAATGTTGTTTAATGCAAATGTATAGGGATATCGAGATAAATCTCGACAGAAATATAGCTGCATAATACAAACAAATGGACATTTTCATACTTTTTCCTATAAGAAATCATAACTTTTTTGCAACTTTTGATTGTCAACCCATAGTTTTGTAAAATCTGGTCAAAGATTGCATAAGCAATCCATTGTTTGAAAGGATAGATGATATTTTTTATCAATGCAAATGTAATTAGAGAAATATCGCTAAAAAAAATTGGAAGTAACTTTGAGTATTTCTTCTTGTTTCTATTCAATTTACATAAAGATTGTGAGATGTTTAAATTATTTAAGTGACGTTTATTTAAAATAGTCAATGCTATATCAATTTAAAGTTCTTAAAAAAAAACAACATTGCCTTTAAATTAAATAATTAAATTATTTTGATCTAGGTCTAGATTTTGTTTATCTCTAAGAATTGTAATTTTGAAGGACGGTATGTATTATTAGAGGGCCAATATTTAATTGATAATCGCACATAATGCAATTATTTGGCGTACTATTTTCAAAGATTTGGGAGCACAATAATTAGTTTAGAATCTGCCAAATAAACACAAGAAAAACCATCGGAAATACGTGCACCATTACAAGATTTATACATCCACACTGAAAATAACATGTTTTGCGAGTTCGTCGTTAAAAAAGTACGCACACATGTGTGCAATCGCATAAATAAACGCACGCTCCATCCATTAATTACGTGTCCGCGCGTGTCTATGTTCAAAATCTAAAATTTACAGAAAAAAACGCCATGCTTAAAATCCTAAAAGATCCGTGTCTATTTGACCGTCTGGCAAAACAAACTTTATCGTTGTTATTCTAATTTGAAGAAAATTTTCGCATATATGCCGGAGATAATTAATTGTGCCAAACAAAATACAAGATAACCAGCTGGCGGCGGCGGCGGCACAGTGCGCGTGACCTGCAACACACCACCACCACAGAGATGATCTCTCTCCACCGACCGACCGACTGATCGACCAAGCGTCCGTCTTACGTCACGTCACCGCAGCGCGTGCTGTTATGTTTTTACGTGTATTTTGGTATTAAAAGCGTGCACGGATAAGACATTTCAGTGTATGTGTGTTCAGTTTCATGTCCATTACTCCCGCGATTAAATAGCCATCCGAATCAGCTCCTGTGTATAAGCTATCATCTCTGCACAGCCAAATAAAAAGTGATTTACTTGTTTTTCCGATTTGCGTCAGCCAATTTGAGGCTAGCGCACGCTTACGTGCCAAATTCAATGTCATGTGTGGCGCAGCAGAGTTTTTGTACATTCAACTGATAGAGCACATATAATTTGATTTACTATATATATATATATATTGTATATATATTGGTATTAGTTTTCGGTGTTATGGGTCTTGTTTTCTTAAACAAAACAAAACAAAAAAACATGTGATTTCAACAAGCGCAGTGCACACAGAGGTGATCGCATGCAATTTGAACTCACGTGAACTGTTACGCTATCAAATTACGGAGTTGGTCGTATATTCTTCCTGACTCTTGTGTCCCCGTATATCATGTCTGGAATAAATTTATTTCTATCTATTCTCTAATTGCGGCATATACCTATTCTGTGATATAGAAGATGCTATCGATTTTTTTGTGATAAGATTGTCTTTTTTTGTTTTCAACCGAAGACGCGGCGATTAATCGTCCACCTATAAATACTGGGCGGGCTTTTTGCGGTTTTCTTTAATTTCCTGAGTCGCAATTCATGTATAATGACTTAGTATCTATAGTACAGCAATATTGTGTTGTATATCTATAAGCTATAACAGCTTTATTGATTTGTATATCTGCTAGTCATTTAAAAAGATAATGTACAACACATTTTTTATACATATAAATTTGAATGGGTCACAGTTCTGCAAAAACTGCGGTAAATCAATTGTATGAGAATTTTGAATAATATTAAAACAATATTTTAATTGTAATAATATAAAATATAGGCTTGAGATGGTGTGGAGAATTCTTCTTAAGTGACGGCATTCAGACTTACGATTTGTATGCAAACGTTTTCAAAAGGTCTAAAAAGTGAATTCTCGTAACCAAAAAAATGCTCTCTTATCACAAAGAATTTGGTGAGCAAAATACACAGCCAAGTGTGCATTCTTCTCACGTGCATTATTTAGATTATAGAAAACAAATGTAAAAATGGGTAATACCATCAGTGAACAAACCTTTTAATGGGGTCAAAATTTGATAACACCATAATAAATAACCTTTTGTGTTCGTTAGATTTTTATACAGCTTTTAATTTAAAATAAATTTAAATTAAATGTGACTTAATCCAGTTTGTGTTATTTATTAATATTATTATTATTATTATTTATTTTTTTAAATTAGTATCAATTTTATTGCGTTTATTATTTTTTTTAATAAATAGTATCAATTTTATTGCACTGACAATATATGTTCAAATATATAAATACAAAATAACTGCGTGTTTTGTCATTGCTATTTGTCAAGAATTAAATGTTTTTTCTTAATCTTATAATAATAAAAGCAATAATAAGGTACTTTTGCAATACTTCAAAAGTCTGTATTGTAAATATTTCAAATTTTTCACCAAGATAAAAACATCTGAATTGAACCCTACATCGAACTCTTTTCGATATAATATACAATAAATATGAGTAATATATATTTACTTATAATAAACATATTTGTTTATTTGCTAGTTCCTTTTGCTCTTTAAAGTAGTAGAAAATGGTAGAGTACAAAACCAAAAAAAAATCTTTCTGGTTTTTTAAATGTTTTTATAAAAATAGGTTAAAATGGTCATAAAAACTAAACACAAACATAACATGCACATATAAATACTTAATAAAATACCCTATAGCTTCGTAAATCTGATTCAGTGCTAATGAGTGCTAATAGCCTAAGCTAAGTGTATATAAAATGAAAAATATAAATGATTATATCTGTCCTTGTTCGCTTTTCGCATCGGCAAACATGCCCCAGAAATCCTAATGCTAATGCCCACACAAATAAACATCACACTTGATTTGAGCTGTTGTGGTAAGCGGTTAAGCCTGCGCGGTTCCCGGTGTTTTTCCACAGACCTAAGCAAATACCAAAGGCGCAGCGCGCTCAAAAGTTCACTCGAAAATGAAAAACACACACAAACAAACAAACATTATATCTCAAATCGTTATCTCTCCGAATTAAAATAAGTACAGAAAAAACAGTATGTATTACTACTACTGTAATTCACCTGCGCCGATAACCCGCCGTGCGCGCGCGCCTTATTTCGTGTGTTACTCACACCAACGAATCACGTTACGCTCGCGTGAATCGTGCACAAATTTTTGCGCGATGCCCAACATTTACTTTTTTATATTCAAAATCTCACACAGACACTCAAAATATGAGAAAACTGAAACAATAATGTTTACATGCTATAAAGCTGACGCAATTAGGTCAATAACGTAAATCAAGCGTCTTCATTGCATGTGATAAATGTGACAATGACACAATCGACGACGACGACGGCAAAAACGGGGAGGAGGGCTGCTGTGCAACACAGCCTGCACTACCGGCATATCAGTTTGTGATGCGGATTTTCAATAAAACACAAAAAAACATGCGGTGTCTGCGGAGAGGTCTGATGAAGCAGGTGAATAAATATTTGTTCCGGCACGCGTTGTTTGTACTATCTATATGGCATCATACAAATTAAAATTCTGTGAATTACTCAAGAAGTGGCAATTTGTCTGTTGAATAGATCTTATCTCTGAGAGGTGGTGACAGGTTAACTCTATTCTCATCGAATATACAATTCGCGGAAATTTCATTGTGACAGTATAATTTGCGTGAATCCTCAAGTATATATGAGACGTGAGACAGAGCATTTTAGGAAAACTTGGCGGGAGTAATGGGTGCCTGGGTCGAGCTACGCGCAGCAGTGGCGCGTCAATTCGTCTTCGCCGAAAAACCAATGACTTGTTAGAATAGATTTAGAAATCGTGTCAATTGTCGTATGATCGTATAGCTTGCGAGCACGACGAACTGTTTGCACGGTTTTCACGGTGTGGTACACTGAAAATAGCTTATGTTGTAGACGAGTATATTGTACGTGACTGTCGGCACACGCGTCTTTGTTTGTGTGTGCAATCTGTTCTGCAGATGAGAAGTGGCAATATTTTGCATTAGAAAAAAATCTAAGTAAAATATACATTTGTTTATTGGTGTATATATTGAGTTTAGAAAATAAATAGCTAATTGTTGTAATTGTTCATTGGTTTGATCTAAGAATATCGGCACGAAATGACTAGAAACTCGAGAAAATCTTTATAATGCACACGAAAAGAAGCTTTTCTCTTAAAAAACACAAAAACTTAATCTTTTGCAAATTTTGAAACTTATTCCCTGTGGTACATGGTGAAGAAGCCCGTATTTAGAGAAAGGGGTGACTTTAAAATTGATATTGTATAAACTTCTTTATTAATAGTAACAGAGTCTTTAGATTAAATTCTTGGCCCATCAAAAAAAAATTCGACGGAAAAAGTTTGTAGGGGAAAACATCCATTTTTTATGGAAACATTGCTTATAAAGCTACATCCTTTAAGACTAAGTCCTAAGGTCGCCATAAGTCTTCAGCTTTTCAAAACTCTGATATTGGCAGCATGTTATATGTGGTATTCTGTAAACCATCATTTTATTGACTATTTCGACATGTACGTGTCAAATATCTCGTTAAATGTTTACAGAAAACCACAGCTGGTTTCCAAAGCGAAAAGAAGTTGAAATAAGTTTAAAGCATTACAACATGATCTTCGACTTATGAAATATTTAAACTCTAAATAACTGCGCAGTAGCAGTC
>JAAAKO020004203.1:0-20727 GCA_010015015.2 Bolitophila cinerea | reverse complement strand
GAGGGGCAAATCCGCTTGGTTTGATGGTGAACGAGATAAAAACAAAATACATGGTTGTTCCTTCATCGGACAATAACTTGAGTCATTTAACGGTGGGAGACAATAGTGTGGAAGTGGTGAACAATTTTGTGTATCTTGGGTCACAGGTCAGTGGTGACAACAACGTAGGAGTTGAGGTAAGACGACGGATTTCACTTGGAAACCGGTGTTTCTTTAGTCCCAGAGAGATGTGCAAAACTTACGTGTGTTCGAAAGAAAAGTAGTGCGCACTATTTTCGGAACCGTCTGTGATGATTGCCGTTGGCGCAGTCGGTTCAATCACGAGTTGGCACATCTCTATGGTTAGCGGGACATCGCTCACTTCATCAAAGTCAATAAACTGCGATGGCTGGGTCATGTACTGCTGATGGAGGAGCGCCGTGTGCCTACAAGGTTATTGAACAGTAACCCCCTTGGTCGAAGAAGAGCCAAAGGCGAGATGGATGGACGCGATTGCGTTGGATTTGCGGACGCTTGGAGTAGCTGATTAGAGAGCGTTGGCGGGGAATAGATCTGGTTGAAGAGCGAGTAGACCAGAAAAGAAGAAGAAGAACAACAATTACTATATTCAAATTCTTTGAGAAACACTACACAGTTTCTGTTTTAAACCACGAAGATTTAGGCCACAACGTTTTAGTTAGGACGATTTAGACCACGACGTTTTAGTCACGACGATTTAGGTCATCACATTGCAAAAATCCACTTTTTTCAACCGGAAGTGGAAATATGAGCTTTTTTGTGAAAAAGTTAATAATGATGAAAACAGTAAGTAAAATAATGTATTGTGGAACTAGTTATTGTGGATACTCCGGTCGTTAATGCTCATCCGGTTCCGGAGTTACACGCTTTTATTATTAAATTTCCTATTAAATCAACAAGAACATAGTCTCGTTACGTTATTATTTTTAAACTGGCGTAAGTGCTAAATAAATATTTGCCGTGTTTTGTTTGAGAAGGCCTAATTTAATTCTGACTTATTTGCATGTAAAAATTAACCCACCTCTTTTACTAGGCTTATGATAAGCCGAATTCGAACTAAATTAATTATGCGTACTATGCTAATTTCGAATATTGAAAATTAACATTTAAACTAAATTAAGTGTTTTTTTTTTGACAGTTGTATGCTAATAAAAGTTATATTTTTGTTTATATTTGATTTGCTTAAATTATAATCAACAAATATGCAAGAAAAAAATAGAAAATTGATTTAATTTATTTGGTTGCGTACTGTTAACCTTTGTGTGTTTTATTTGACAGAACAATTAATTTGATTCGAAATTATCAAACAAAATGCACCTATTATCGAATACATGAAGCATTCCAGCATCGTATCTATTATCAAATCTACAAAACTAAAAATGTTTACAATCCTTAGTCTGCATCATGCATATAATTTTGAATTTTCGATTATGATATCTTTAAGATCATAAATAGTGCTTGAAACAGAATAAAGTAATAAGATTTTATTTAACATTTAATTTCACTGACTAGTCATGTAAACTGACAAGACAAGTTCGTTTATTATATATTTTTAGACATTTTAGATCTCTACAACATCTTACATTTTACCAATGAACAATCACGAACTTTTCAGCGATGACATTATCTCATTTATTACCACAGGCTAAAAAAATGTTTATATAATAATATTACTATAATATTTAAAATCCTGGTGAAAGAAGGTCAGTGTTTATTTTTTAGTATCCGTCGTATTTGTCGTTCTGATTGTTTTCGTGACTTTTGTATTCATAGCTTTTAGGGCTACCAAAAATTTCCTACGTCCATTTTAGATAGGATGTTTTAAACTGACTGAGAAAGCAATTATCGGAATTGATTCGGACCTCTATACTAGAACAACTCGACACCTGACTTGCAATTTTTTCAACTCAAAGTGGTTTAAAATTATAGTTCTTTTTTCGATTTCTTAAAGGAGTATTTGAAAATAATAAATTCTATTGCCATATATTTAGTTTTTTTGTATGTACTTGTAAAATATTTTTATATATACGTATATACCATTTACAGAAGTATCATTCTAATTTATTTACTATGCAGCCAGCGGCACCCCAATAAAATCATAAAATACGTTTTACACGCACGTTGCGTCTTTATATGATCTTCTCTGGGTTCCTCTTATTCGTCTTTCTTGATACGCATGCGTTTGACGATATTTTATGTAGATATATGCGATATCTATACACGAATATACTAACAACCTTGTATTTGGGTTTATTATATTTGGTTGTATTAATTGTGCGGTAAGTATGTTGAACAGGCGCCACTTGAGACGACCACCTTGCCGCAAGCGCGAGCGCACGCGAGCACCAGACTTCTTACATTTGAATTTTATACATATATGTATATATAGTATATTATGTCTATTGCGGTACGATGAACGGAGAGAGAGAGAGAAGAAAATCGTGTTGTCTTCACCAAAAGAGTGCGCCAAAGTGCATCTCGCGCAGAAAGTGCAGCATGCGCCGCGCAACGTACGTGCATCTTCCGTGCGTGCACCCACCCCCGAGAACGCAGCACCGACCGTGGTGCCGCGCAGACACATAAGTGCGGCACGCTGGCGCATCGACGCGACGTGCTTTCAGACGCGTACACCGAACGGCTCTTACCAGAAGAAATATCTTGTGCCCGGCTCGATTGATATATTGCCATATCGTGGAATTAGTTGTTTGTTGTTGTTTTGTATAAATAATCGTGCATCAATCGCGTGCATGCGACTGCACGGGCACACACACACACACACATATACGCACGCCGAAAGATTACGCGGGAATTTCTTAAGTATTCTGCGCGATTTGAATTTTCTTTGAGATATTTCAAGAATGAGTCATACTCAGATAATGATTACCTTTCTTTGTTGTAGATATTTTCAAATATATGATAATTGATTTTTGTTTAAATTGAGTCTAAAATAAGTATAGTGTATCGAATACATTTGGACATATCGGAGCTGGGACTTTAGAATCGAGTGTTCTTCCAGAGTTGAGCCACATTAAATATTTTTATAATCCAATTAAATTTTCACGGATTGGCGCCAGATTTTATTAGAAAACGTTCTTAATTTTTAATATTATTTAGGTAATTTTATTAAGATACTAAAATACAGGTTTAAAAAAATAAATGAAGCTTAATTGCTAAATCAATTTTGTAAACAAAAGCCATTATTTTGTTTAAACCCATTTTTTCAAAACTATGTCTTACAAAATTCGTTTTTTTTTAATTCTGAAATATTTAAAAAAAAGTGTCTGTAAAAAACTTTCACGTCGTATTTTTTGGTTGTAATCCAGATTTTTTAAACCAAAATTAAGAATTTGATAAATATGTATTTTTTTTTTTAATTGTACGCTTTATTTTAACCACTTTTATAAAATTGAGTAAAACTAAATTTTGAAAATATTATTCTTTTTTAAAACGGAATTTTGTACCCTTTTATAGTAAACACACAGCTCAACTCAAATAAAATCTGAATATGTCAGAATAACCTTTTATTCAGCTGTTTCGGTCAACCAGCTAAGCCATTATTCGTATTTATTCAGCTTCTGTCTGAATAATTCTTATTTCTCTTATCCATATACATCTTAATTGTTTCTAGGGATATTCTTATAATCGAGAGCAATCATTTTTTTTAATAATACACATTCTAGAGACGATTTATCTTGCATTTAAAAGAAAAGGAAACCTGGATATAGACCAGGTTACATGCAGTTATTTATCTACAAATAAACATATACGAAGAAATTAAATAAATATATAAAATAAAATAAAGTGGAAAAAAATATATTTTCATTTTAGATCTTTTAGAATATCTCTTTTAAGGAAATAATTTTTTTTTTAAGATATGTAAGGTCTAAAACATAAAATAATTTTATTTTGATACAGCTGAATACTTCCAGTTGATTTTATTTTATCTTTTTTGACTTTTAGGGTACTTTTATTGTCTTTAAAAAAATACTTGTACGTTACATTTAACAGAAAATGATAAATTAAATGGTTATTAATTGAACTTTGCAAAGTACTTTAAATTTTGAATTTTGGGCCGTATAACGGGTTTATACTCTATAATATACGGTTGGTAAAGTAAGATAAAACGTATCCAGTAAATAACAATTTATAGAAAAAAATTGTAGAAAATATCAGTTCGTAGAAAACAATTCACAGAAATACAATTCGTAGAAAACAATTTGACGAAAACAAATCATCGAAATCAGTTCGTAGAAAACAATTCGTTGAAAACAATTGATAGAAAACAATTCGTCGCTAAACAGTCTATAAACAATTCTATAAAGACAATTCGTGGAAAATAATTAAAAGATTATTATTCTACATCACTCACTGCGGCATTTTCAAGGGTTTTGGTCATAGAGTACTATTCCACATTACTCGGTCCGCTATTTTTAGGTTATTTTCCTACAAAAATTTTCAAAAAAATTGTTTATAGAGTACTCTTATACATCCCTCTATTCGAAGAATTTCTTTTTCGATGAATTGTATTTCGATGAATTATTTTGCGACGAATTGTTATTCGATGAATTATTTTTCGATGAATTATTTTCAAAATAATGTTTTCAACGAATTGTTTTTAACCATTTTTTTTCTCAGAATTATTCGTACGTTAGAAGCTTTATTTAGTGCTACAATCTGCACAATAACATGCTAAATATTATAAGCATTATATTAATGCCCATATAATTCTTAAATATTTAAAAAATAAAGATTAGCACTAAATAGTAAATGTACATACTGAAAACGGGCTTAAAATTAGAATTATATTGTCCTTTTTTCAGAATATAAAAATTAGCACTAAAGTTCTAAAAAAGTTCTAATATAATTTTAAATCTTACCACGTTTTCACTTTTTTTTGGTTCTAAGCTCAATTTAGTGCTACAGTCAGCACAATATAATGCTAAATATTTTATGCATTATATTATTGCCCATATAATGCTGCAAAATACAACTAATGCTATTTAAATCTTTATTTAGTGCTTCGATATCGTGCTAATTGTTTGTTGGGCGTATTCATAATGTTTTGTTTTATATTCTTGTATTTATTTATAATAAATAATTAGAGTTTTCGCAAATAATTAACGAATAATAAAAATTAAATTCAATTCAATCAAGAAAAATATGAATATTTGAGAGTCGATATTTAGTACCAACAAAAATTAATAAATCTAAAATCAATGTTTTACATATTATAAGCATGTTATACATATTATAAGCCCCGTAATCATTGCAAATACACTAATTTAGTAAATATATACAAAATTATAAAATTCCGAAAGTTATTACATGACAAATGTATATTTCGCTATAGCATTCGCTGGTATTTGCTATATTATTCGCGCATAATATGATATATTATTTATTTAATAATATATTTTTAATTTGCATTTTTAGTTTTACTATTCTTAAATATTTGTGATTCTTGATATTTTATATAAAAACTTAATATTTTAATATTGGCAAATAAAAAAAGTGTTCATTTGATATTATTAATATTTTTTATAATATTTGTTTTATTTTATTTTTTTATAAAATTATATAATACTATTAATATTTGCGAATAAAAACTTTAAATTACTGTATTAGTTAGAATATTTTTAATATTTGCAATATTACTAATCATTTTTGCAATATTTTTTTATTATCCTAAATTATTTAATGTTTGTATACTGTTTTACGAGAGTGAATATGCCACGGTTTCTTTTGAACGTACAATTCTATCGATATATTTTTTAAATCTTAAATACTTTACTATGCCTTATGGCCTTAGACCTAATGACAACAATTATAAAAATTCTAATATATAATTTAATAAATAAAATAATTAAAAACAGAAAAATAAAATAATTAATAATCTTTCAAACAATACCATAATTAATCAAATTAAATGTAAATTTGAATTAATGTCGTCTTTTCTCTTGACGACTATCAAACATCAAAATAAGATATCTTTATATTTTGCTGGAGGGTTTATATAAGATTATAGGTAAAAACAACAAAAAAATGCAACACTTAAAATTTTGAAAAGTAAAATAATAAAATAAAATCATTGTGAATGATTGAAATTCCAAAATATTCCTGATAAAACATTTACTATAAAAACCGTTTGCAATAGTTACATAAATTGGCGTTAGCATGGTTGTAATTAAGAATGTATTGTTTGTTAAATGTTTCGTTCGTAGACTTCACTTAAAAATGGCATCTAGGTAGAAATAGGAACAAGTTCTCATGGCACTTGACAGATGAGGCATATCACTGAGCTCTGCACTTGTAATACATAACTATTTTATATACTTGGCTGATCTCTGATATTTCGGTGTTTTTTGATGTTGATCATTTGAGTTTATATTTTCAAAAGTTGTATTGTCATTTTTTATTACACTGTACCAAGATTTTTTTATAAATTCCTTTGATAATTTTTACACGATCTTTGATCATTTCGATCAGAATCTAAAAAAGGATATAACGCTATAATATATGCATTTTTTATATGTATTATATTTGTATATACATTTTGCCATGTAGTACAAGAAGACACACAACACATGTAACCGATCGCGAGCACAGGCGCACACGCATATGCATTAAGAAACCACTTAACCGTTGACCTTTCGTCGTGCACACACACACACACATAAAATATTTGGTTCTTTGGGAGCGCGCACGCTCGATCTGCGTCTTTCATCTGCTCGTGCTCGTCGAGTTCCTCTTATATAAATATATTATATATTATATGTATGTATATATTTATGAGTGTGTTTTTGATTTTCTGGTTTTATTACAAATATATAATAATATAATACATGTAAGTACAATAATAAATATAGTAAACCAGAGAACTTTTGAGCAAGGCGGCTTAGCGCGTCGAACGCGGCGGCGGCTGCGCGGGGCGGTGTGGTTTTGGTGCGGTTGTCCTAAGTGGTTCATTACTTATATATTAATGACAAATGATCGCGGTTTTCGAAATGTTTAGTCCGTAAATTTAAATGTGGATTTTCGGGATGATTTATGGTGGGCCACGCGTTTTCGGAACAGATTCGTTTATTTCGGAAGGGGTTAAAGTGTTTGGGAATAATATTGCAGAAGAGCAGAGCATCTGCTTAATATAGGTTCTACTTTGATTTAATTTACATAAAAATAAAACTCATGATTGTAGTATTGTTGGTATTTTTGAGTATCATTAAATGGTATATAAATCGAAGAATTTTATTATTAAAAAATAACTTTTCTACTTTTGATCGATTTATTGACAATGATAGGGTCATATGCTAAAAATACTTGAATTTATATACTCCAATATACTTCAAAAATCCATAAATCACTGCTACTAATTTAGCGCTTCCACATAATAATTTAAAATCACCAAAAATATAAATCGCGACATACATAATATAAAAATGCGCTCTTAAATTATTATTTATTTTCTCACGTTCCACTTGTTTTACATTAAAACATGTATGATATGTTTTCACATGTTGAACGATATATGTATCTAAGCGCCACGACTCTAATAAGACCGCCCTTAGGCTAATATAAAAAGGGAAAACTCTGCATGGCTATTTTCCCATCGAAGTGATGATAAAAACCTTCATAATAAGCTTTTTTAGTTCATGTTTATTTGTTTTTTTTCTTGTTTTTTGTGTGTTTCTTTTATATTGTTTTTTTTTGTTTTAATTACAACAACAACATACGTGATTTACCATACAAGTTTTGAATGTCTAACTCCGGTCCAATAAAGGACCCTTATTTTAATTAAAAAGGCATAAAATTCCATTTTGATCGTATAATTCTATCAAAAATACATCGATAACAACCCCTACATAATCGTGGCTTTACAGACATTTATTATTCATTTTACACTTACCGTTTGTTATTGTTTTTGTTTAAAAGATATATAATTCTTTGAAAAAAAAACTTTAAAAAAATGTTCATAAATATTTCGTAATCTTTGAGTTTCAGGAACAAATTACCTTGAAATGTACTTTTCACTAAATATAACACTAAAATTGCGTTCACAAAATTTAAATTATTAATTATTTTTATATATAAACAAAAATTTAATATAATATTAGTATTCTTGATATTTAAAAATAATAACAAATCATTAGAAATGGATTAGTTGATAAAATATACATAAATATACCATTATTATCGATATTGATGAATAATATTAATATTAGTATTTGCAGGTAATAATATATCGCTTTTTTTGTTGTTGTTTTATATTCGCGTATTATAATGCATATTCCTTCATATTTCCAGTTTTCCGAAATATTTTCAGTATTCGCGTATATTTGAAAATATTTTACAAATTGTATAAGTTTATTATCGCACTCGTTATTTGGTCCCGGAAAAGTGAGGACAAATTTGTAATAAAGATATAATTATTGTTCGACTTTATTAAATAATGCAAACACACGTTATCTTGACTTCTGTCAAGCAAGAAAAATGAGAATATTCGAGAATCGTTAGTTAGTACCAACCACAAAGAATGAATAAATCTTAAAATGTTACATCATTTCAAGAGATTGAGCCCCGTAAAAATTTTTACATTATTAAATTCTGAAAATATTACATGAAAAATGTTCGCAAATACATTTAAAATTTGGGGATATTTTCGGTTATTTTGAAGTATTTGCAAAACTATACATATTTTAAGAATATACATATACGTATTTTCTGATATTTGTAATAGTCTTTATATTTTTCATAAAAACTCACAATTTCAATATTCGCAAATAGCATATAAAATCTTAGTATTTGTGAAAGTATTTTTGATATTATTATATTATTTCCTATAATATTTGTGGTATTTTAAATTATTTTATGTTATAAATATATATACGCGAATATAGACTTAAAATTACTTTATTAGTAACATTTTTACTATATATTATTTGCAATATTACTAATATTTTTTGCGATATTATAGGTATTATCCTATATTATCGAATGTGTGTACACCATATTACGGGAATAAAGTATATATTTATTGTCCTATTGGCCGTCATGCAATCAAACGAAACATAAACTTATGGAAAAACAGGGCTAGAGTCCTCAAAGGTGCTTTGGGTCAGCGGTTCCTGATCTTTTTAAACCAGCGGCCCAAATTTGTAAATAAGTGCTTGAAAAACGCTCCAGATTTGTTTGTAGAAGATACTTGAGTTAAAATAAAGAAAACCAATAAATAATTGGCGAAAGTGCAGTTTAGGATCTAGGATTTGAGATCTTCCCAACCTCTTTCAAATCAGAAGGCGAGAATTAAGAGATAAATAAAATATATCTAGGGATCCACCTCCTTAGGAGGTATATTTTATACCAGGTCTTTGATTCCTTCTTTTTTTACAAATAGTTTTTTTAGACATAACCTTCTTTTTACTCAAATCCTTCTTTATAAAATATGTAAAAAAATGGAAATATCGACAAAAGGTAGTCGCCAAAAATCTTCAAAAAAAGTTTTTTTAAACAATTACAAATTCAGTATTTTATTATTATATAATAAAAAACTTTTTGTATGTTCTTTTTAATTATTTCTTATTTTAATTACTTTGTATCTTCTTTTCTCTTTTTTTTTTGAATAAAACTTCCTTTTTCCTTTTAGTTCTATAATTTTTAAGTTTGGAAGTCCTGCATTCAATAAAGAGGGAAAATTCGTTTATTTAAAGGCCTAACACGTATTTACAGCCATTAAGTTTTTGGGGCCCCATGGCCGAAATGTTCAATTTTGTATGAGTCAGCCAACAATAAACTAAGGTTTGAATTACCAAAAAATAATTTATTTGGCGCCGACCCTGAACTAAAAAGGGGGTCTACGATCCCAAAATCTATAAAACTGTATAAGTTATACCCTTTTTAAATGTTATATTTTACGGATTTCTCCTAATTCCAAATACTGATTTATTTATTTTATTTATTTTATCCACGGAAACATGACGACATATTTTCAAATGAATTAGCCTTATTTTCAGTTTGAAAATGAAAACAATAATAAAAAAATAGAAGACGTTATTCAGTTTAAATTTATTTAATATATTTCTTATGGCGGCATGAAATAGACCCCATAGCATTTTCAGTTCACAACAACAATCATGTGCTCTGCAAGCGCAGCACTCTTCTTTTTTTTAACAAAATCACAAAGAGAAGAATAGAGAAAAGAGATTTTGGGAGATTTTTACAAGGTATAGTTTGCCTGTCACCTTGCTTATATATGTAAAAATGATTATGAAATTTGGCAGTTCGGGAACAGCTGCTCTGGATAACAGCAAGGACGGAACCGATATTTTTGTGTGTCACTGCCGGTTTGTGCGACCGGAACGCAGATTCATTTTCGATGCTTGTAGTGCCGATGCCGGTACTAACTAAACCTTAATAACTAGATTTTAGATCACCCTGTTTAATTTTGTCTGTTTAAAAAGCTTTTTGTTAAATAAATAACAATAGAATTGAATAAAAATATGAGATGAAAACGAATCTGTAGAAAAAAAATCGTATGCTCGTATTTACTGATAGAGGATCGCAGCGTTGCCAAATTTTTATGAGTTTTTATAAATATTTCGATAAAAATGTTGAGATTTTCTCCATGTGTTTATATGTATTATACAAAAATACAGTTTCTATAATTATTTTTTTTCGTTTTATAAAGTATTTTATAAATATTTTAATTTAGGTAATTTGATTTTAACTTAACATCTTATTAAGGTTGCCTGACGAATTTAAAATCGTTTGAAAAATAATTGAATTGTATTGTAATATTTTAGCTTAAAAAAAATCCCAAATATAAAAAAAAACTAATAATATATTAGGTTTTATTTCTGATTTAATAAATAATTAAGTAATGCAGAAAATAAAAAGCATATATTAAAAAATATATCTTGATTTTCAATGAAATATTTTGTATATGGAATTGAATTTAAAAATTATTTGTGTCTTTAAATACCTAATTTGTCAAAATGAAGGTAGAACGTACAATTGGCAACGCTGGAGGATTGCTTCCATGATATTGGTTTGAAAAATATTTATCTTACACAAAAAATAAATACCATTGAATTAGTTTATTAAGTATGTGCAAAAGCACACGCGATTTATAACAAAAGGCTTGTATTGTTATCCACACATTAAAATTAAATCTTCAGTGTATAGTACTTCGAAATATAATACACAAAAATTACAAATTAGCTTTTTAGCTATTTTTAAGGTAATTCATGGTTTTACTAAAACTATAAAAAGAAGAAAATAAAATGCTAATGGAACTTCTATACAATTTACATTTTTACAACCACTTTGCGCGTACTTAAGGTGTACCTATACTTAAAAACAAAAGCAAACCAGAAATATGCAAATAACAACAAAAACAAACAGAAATCTCAAACAAAAAGAACACATGAAAAAAAACTTCAGGTAATGGGCGGGGTTCCATGTATACAGAATGCTTATAAGTCGAATATCAGATGCTATACTCACGAGTATATAAAATAAAAACGCTGCGAATGCGTGTATAAAGTACATATTTATATATATCGCATCGCACGTTGTATCGCAAAGGCCTATCAAGCCCGCTTTAGTCTTTTAATTCTGAATCTCAGATATACGGTACGCTAACGACGGAACAGAACGGTGGAGCGGTGGAGTGGTGTGCTGAGAATTGTTTGTGGAGGGCGTACCCGACCGTCATTTTTGTGCGTGCGCATATGCAACTCGCGATTTATTACCTGACGCGCGGGCATGCGCGGATTGCGCTCACTTTGGACGCCTGCCAGATTTACCGCATGGCTGTGCGCGGTATACGCGGTGTGTGCGTGAGTGCGAGACTATGGCTTATGGCGGTTTTATTTTTAGACAGTAATTCAAGTAATGTACACACATAAACAAATCGATAGGTTAACGAACGTTCATTTTATATCGCCTAATCGAAAATTATTTGTCGTGATCGTGACAGACAGTCATGAGCTTTTTGAGACAATGAAGCCGATGTATGTGAACTCTTA
Source organism: Bolitophila cinerea (assembly GCA_010015015.2). Classification (NCBI taxonomy): domain Eukaryota; kingdom Metazoa; phylum Arthropoda; class Insecta; order Diptera; family Mycetophilidae; genus Bolitophila; species Bolitophila cinerea. Next base: position 8,686 of record JAAAKO020004203.1, on the reverse strand, counting down.
AGACTGATCGTAGCTTCAGTGCTTTTATATATAGGTATTATATATTATTTTATAGTATCAATAAACCGCAATACATTATTCAAATGTTTAATCTGAATTGTCAAACCTGTATAAAGCAATATAAATTGAATATGTCATTTGTTTAATAAAATATATTTTTACGTCCGTTTATTATTTAAACGTTTAGATTTCGATCGGATTTTGTAATTAAGCGAGTGGTTTCTTTTTACCAAATACCAAAAAGAAATGAAAAATACATGGAGGCTATTTGAAACTTGATTAAAATAGTCTCAACTCAAATTAAATAAAAATATTGTTATTGAAAAAATAAAAATTGAATTTTAACAAACTTTTCAAAGACGTTGCAGTTTTTACTGTTTTAAGAATTATATTTATGTTTGGTTGATACTTTATAGTTTGGAATTTAAATTATTAAAATTATTTATTAAATTTAATTTACAACATTGTAAATCTGCTTTAAAGATTACGAATACAGGCCAAATCTTTCCTCGGGCAATTTTTAAGCCATTTTAAAATAATCGCAAATATATAATCAAATTCGAAATTTGAAATTTTGTTTTATCACATCTTAACCATTTTGTTATCTGAAAGAGAGACATTTTAAAAATAAAAAAAAAATGTGGATGTAAAACAAGTTTTCACTCGTTCATTAACAAGTTGTAATTCAGATATGCATTGTATTTTTAATTTTTATTCCATCTGAAAATATTTTTGCTCAGAGCTGTTGTCTTTGAATATTTCAAAGAATTTTGTATTTAGTTATTTCTGTGAATAGAATGTCAAATGATAATATCTCTGAAAAATGATAAAGCCATTTATTTTGAATTTATCCAAGATTTTTTTTTATATTTGGTACCATAAAAATCATTTTACATTTGTTTAGACACAACAATTTTTTTATTACATTAATTTTTTTTTTGGGCACAATTTTTTTTGTTTAAGTATACATATATATATTTTTTTTCGTACAATTTTGTTTTTTTGGGCACATTTGTTAGCTTTAAACAGTACTTTTGTAAAAGGCGCGATTTATTTTAACCCTTTAATTATTATATTTGACTGTATTAAGAAAGTAATGCACAATGGGAAATATGTAATGCGTTCCGAAGAAATTCTAAACTAGCCCGAAATCCGGAGATTACAACCGAGGCCCTGCGAATCCGTGCTATAGTTCCGGAGAGGTGGTAAACCTACCTCAATATTGGTGTAGCTAGAAAGGTGTCGACCCTAAAACAAACATACGACATTTTAAAATTATTTTTAACTTTATTTAGATTAGTACAATTTTTAAAATACAAATGTGTGTCATTAAAATAGAAACAAATTATTAATTTCAATAGTTGAAAAATTAATATTATGTTAGTAAGTTAAAAAAACTCATAACACAGAAATGATAAAAAATAATGGAATACAACTAAAACTTTAGTATTTTTATTTAGTTTTTTTCTTTTATGTAACTTAAAGTTTTAATAGTTATCTAAAAATATTATAATTTGTGTTAACTAAAATCCGAAAAAAATCTTTTACTGTTGTTTAAAAAGAAAAATTTAAAGGGTACACATTCAGCGTACTCCTTAGAAAAATAATATGTGTTCTTTAGGAAATATAAAAACTGTTTTATAAATTATATTCACTAAATTGTTTAATTAAGTGCTCCGATAATAAAAATTGTGCACAGATAAAATATAGCTCAAATATTATATCTAAAAATCTAACAAAACAATAGAAAATGTTAAATCGCTTACTAAACATTGACTTAGAGTTTAATATTTATAGAGGCGAAGTTTGCAAATTGTTCTATGTCATCTTTTTGGGGTATTTATTTATTTTATTAACGACAATATTAATCGATATTAAATCAATGTAATTTGTATAATAATTTTATTACTATTCCTTCTAGGTTTGTCATATTTTAGAAAGAAACAATTATCCTTAATTTTACCAACAAGTTTTTTGATCGCATTATAAAAAAAACCTTTTTTTACAATTTCCAAAAACATGTTAACGATGATCAATAAAAACCTTTGGTTTTCATTTCTTTGCGTATTTTAATTTTATAACAAAGTGAAATTATCTGAAACCGACACAAAAAAACCCTACCTAAAGGGGACCATTTAAAAACACCTTTCGTAGCGATTTTCTCATCATGAAACATAACTGTAAAAAATACAATCAACTGGAAAAATAAGAGTTTAAAATTATTATTAAAAAGTGAAATAGCTGGATATGGGTCAAAAAACCTAAATTATTAAATTCGGTTTGATTCTATTTTTGTCAAAGTCATTTATTCAGACGATCAAATACTGCATTTTTTTTAATTAAGGATATTTAGGCTATCGCTCTGTCTTGTATTTATATCATATAATTTTAATTTATGTCTAAATTACGTTTGACTCTCTTGACCTTCCTCAATCAGAAGACAATTATTTAATGCACTAAATTTAATATGCAAATAAAAACAAATGTATCACAAAAATAATTAAAACGTTCCCAAATAAATTAGCACAAAATAATTTAAAAATGTACTCAAAATAATAAAAATTATCTTGTAACCTAAGAATATTTGATTTTTTTTCATAAATAAAACATGTGCATTTTTTATCATGAAACATTTTAGAATTATTTGTGTAAGAATAGTATTTTATTTTGTTGTTAAAATTAAAACATGCTTTTTGTGACAATATTCATTGTATACGTTTTAAATTATATGTAAAACAAACTCTTTAAATTATTTTTTTAGGTTTTTAGTATTGAAAATCTTTGTTTGACCGTCGATAGATTTAATAACACCAATTTGACCCACTTTGACTTATCTGATCCAGCTCAAAACTAGCAAATAGACTCGTTTGCACGGGACTTAGAAGGAAAAAAAATATACAAGATTTTGTTTAAAAAATATAAATTTTTAACTTCTCTTGTTTTTTATAACAATTTTTTATCAGTACAATAATTTAATTATTTTTATGGTTGCAATCATTTATTTTCCTTTTTTTCTTGGTAACGATAATTTATTCATGGTAACCAAGTTTTGTACATATGCGCATTTTTTTTTTAATTTCGGGCATTTTGGGTTACAAATTCCGCTCTTTTAAAATCTGCTTATGATTAACTATTTTATATAAATTATAAAGTAAAAAATATAAGAAAATGTCGCGATGTAAAAATGAACTAATATATAATAAAAATCATTGTACACAATATAAATAATTGCCCCAAAAAAAGTTATAAACACAATTATTGGTACAAAATTATTTTGGTTAGAAACAATTAGTGTTTGAATAAATATCGCATATAGCTTTATATAAAATTACATTCTAGTACACTATATTTTAAAATGGCATGTGCAATGTGCATATGCAATTGTAGATGTGCAATTGTACATGTGCAATTGTGCATATTGTTTGACTGTATTCGTATTTCAGTTCCTTCATTGCTGTATCGTATATCGTTTTCGATGAAGCACGCATACCACTCCACACATCGCAACGTCTTATAGTCTTACATATATTACACGATGCACGTTGCACGTTGCACGTATACCTATATATATATACATTATGGATCGTATGCGCTCGCTTTAATTAGATCGCGTGTGTGAGAGAGAACCGCCTTCAAAAAGACATAAACGTTTTTTTTTGTTCTTCATTCAATTTGTTGTCTTTGCTTATAGGCGTCTGTGCATCGCAGACACACTTAGACGCAACGCGATAACGGAATTGGTTTTCGGTTTTACTCTTATAGTCTTCTTTCTTGTAATTTATGTGTGCGTGTGTAAGTGTGTCTGTGTATATATTGTGTATACTGTATAATGTATATATGATGTCTACAATATTGTCTATATATTTTTCTGTGCGTGTATTATGAGCTCAGATCGGTTATCGCGCGCGCGTGCACAAAGAATTCCCTGAAACTTGGCTCTAATTCTGAGAAAATGCGTTGAGGTTCTTAGAATTCGTCTATTCGAGTATATTCAGGGGATGTTGGTGAAGATGAGTCATAGAAATGGAATGCCAGCATTCACTACTTGTCTATATGTCTATGAATGGATTTAAAGTTTGATTTTTGTGCGAGACAATTGATTTTTCAGATTATTTTATTTCTTATATAATATATATTTTTGTATTCATGCTCATAGTATTTTACAACTTCTAAAAGGTTTAAATAGTATTATATGAATTATGAAATATTTATTATTTAATAGATAAATTGATTTAAAAGACATACTTAGCGTAACTAAAAAAAGCTCAATTTCAAGACATAAAGAGAATTTATTTGACTTAAAAATATTTCTATCGACCATATGAATAAAAATGCAATATAAGATTAAAGATTTCTTATTAGAATAAAATTATATATACTTTAACTTTGAAAATAACATAATTTTGTTTTGTTTTTTTATATATATGTATACGTTGTATTTTTTTTAAACATACTATTATCAATTAACAACACGTTTTAGTGATATAAATTGGAAATAAACATTATATGTTCGCAAGATTTCCTCCGAGCTGTAAAAGTCTTCCACAAAAATGTTTCACCATAAATCCGTTTTGACCAACAATTTCCACTCTGATGTTAGCTAAAATCCAGCAAAGTTTGTTTACATTAACTATATTAATATTTTTTAATTTTTTATGTATGTAATGCTGCTGATCTTGATACATTAGAATTAATTGTTCAATTAGAATCGGGTGTAAACTTTAAACAGCGTAATTACTTAATCTGACACCTTTTATTTTTTGTGGAGCTACCTAAATATCAACCACCACATCCGAGATACAGCTCATTGTTTGATTTTTTTATTTATTTTCCATTCCCTGCTAAATGATATTTTAGGTTTTGTTATTGGGATTTGCAAAAACGCGAGAATTTTTTACCCAGGAAATGGAAGAATTATATGTTCAAGCAATACATTAAAATGTGGATTTTTTGAAACACTTAAAAAAATATACACACCCTTCAAACACACTCTCCAAAAAAAATAGTGAGAATTGGTTCTTTAAAGTTATGCGAGGGCAATTATGACACGATTACACGGACTGCTACTTTCGACTTGTTTTTTTCTGTTGACAACAGTTCATGTAATCACTCAAAAAGTCATTTTAGGAAGCAGTTTAGTAGCAGCTATTGTAATCAAGTTATCGGCTTGTCAATTCACAGCTTTTTATTTCAGTTCTTTTTGACTCGGGTGGGATTGGGCAAAAGTAATTTTTAAGATGTTTAGGAGAAACCATATTTTAAATATATAGACTTCCTTCCTGACTTTTTGATTTGATGATTTTTCCGGATTGTAATGAATTTCCTTTTTAAGGGTAAGGAGGAGGAATCTTACCTCAAAATAAATGACTTCTTTACTTAATCTAATCAGGTATATTTTGGAAAATGACTGATGGAATTTTAATAAAACTTTGTGGAGGACCCATAACTTTTAATAATGACACAAAGAGGGATATGAAAAACATATTTTTAAATATTTCTTTAGGAATACAACCCCATGATTTTTTTATAAAGGGATCTATTAAAAACCCAAAGGGAAAAAGACATATATTTTTAGAAAAGACCTACAAAACGAAGATTCAACAGAGCCCAAACAGGTATTAGATCGCGTCGCTCGCTCTCTCCTCCACCACTCAGTCATTTTTTAGTATGATCACTCAGAACCCACCAAGGACGGAGAATCCGTGAGATTTTTCACGGAGAAAATTTTCGTTTCGCAATCGTTACTACAGACGGAAACCATACGGTTTTTTGATATTTATTTGAAATTAGGTTTGGGAAAACCTGTTAAAACACTCTCTGTCCAAACAAAAAATTGTAAGCTGCGCATTTCTTATTATTTATCCAAAGCTATTCAATTTGATCGTCGTCAGAAAAGTCATTTGGGGATAGCTGTGGAGTATAATTACAAAAGAGAGCGCTAAAAATTCACCAAAAACGGCTGCGACTGCGCAATGCGATATTACACGACTGCTACTTTTTGAAAGCGACAGTTAAGATACATATATTTTCTCTCCCACCGTGCGTCTCCCCGGGTGGCGGATAGAGAAAAGCCTACATATATTATTATGTTTGTTGTAAATTAACCAGGGTGGATCAGAAGAAAAAATATACACTTGCGGAACGGAACCTGTAATTTAGAATTGATTTGATAATTTGGACTGACGTTAGAAATAATCTAACACCTCAATGAGCAAGAGTGGTATTTCGTATAACTGGCTGTAATATTGCAGACGTTCCGTTCTGATAAACATATTTAGAGTAGTTTCAAGACTGATCCATATATATATATATACTCATATTTCAGTTCATAGAATACAACATTACAAACTAAAACTGCATCCGATGCTCCTAATTTACGCTCTATGGTTTTTAATTAAGTTAAATATTTTTGTTTTAAAATACATATATTGTCTTTTAATTTAAACGATTTTAAATCCAAAACTTTTGCGTAGACATAGATTTGATCGTTGCTCTGAACGTGTTCAAAAGATAGAACATCAAAAATGTAAAGCTGCTTTAAAAATGTATCAGCATCAAAATTGAATACTCAAACAGAAACTAGGCATTCATATCTGCCGACTTGGTGGTTAAAAAAACACTTTGCCAAAACATGAAAATTTGGGCTTTCTGCAGATTAGAGGTAATTAAAAAAATATTTTTTTAATATTATAAAAAAATACTTTAATACAAATTTTAAAGAACCTATTTTGGAAATATTGATATTCTACATTTTTTCTTTTTCCACCAGAATGATTATGCAGACATTATTTTTGAGCAATTAAGAATTGGAAAAACAACAATTGAGTACAGTGAGGATGTGAAAAAAATGCTCTTACTCTAAATTTTTAAAATCTTCCAGCACCTAGTTCAATACAAAAATGGCACCAAGTTGTTGATAGGAATACAGGTATTTCGGCACAAGCAATAAATACCCTTAAAAGCATCACATCCTCCCTTACATGACGGACAACATGTACGGCCTGTTCAAATTATGTATGCTTCCTTAATAATGGCCGAGATGAGCATTAGAAAAAAGGTAATATGGAGTCATAATTTTAAAAATGGATTGGATTTGAAGATAACGGAAACGGGTAGGCGATAGCGATGTAGTTGCAACAAATGCGTTGGTATATTTTTAATAAACCTAGTTAACGACCATGGTAAAATACCAATTGCATTTTACTTAACCAACAACTATACAGCCTTAGAAAAAGCCAATGTTGTCAAAAATATATTGCGCACCGTTCACGAACTGGTATTAAAATTATGCAATGGCCAGAGAACTATGTGCTGAAATTCGATATTTTGGAAAATATCCATACGCATTTCGAACACCCTATCACCAAAAAGACAGTATTTTTTTTGATGTATGTCATATGTGTAAGTTGGTTCAAAAATTATGCGAAGCAACAATTACCTTTGTTAGAACCGCTATTAACATTTTTGATGTTTTGAACAGTAAATACATGACTGCTCCCATTTCATTCATGAAAAAATGCAGAAATATTTGATTTGGTTTATTCTGCTGAACAATTATATTAAAAATCTCTCTGATAGGTGTAAGTTGTTATGGAAACAAATTCAAGAACTGGGTTTGTTGGTTTTATTATGGCTATAAGGTCCTTTAAATCAATGTACCTAAAAATGATTGAAAATGGCAAGAAAATTAAATCTCTGCTATAACATTTAAATTTATCCAGGACCATTTAGAGACTTTGTTTTCTGATATTCAGAGTCACTTAGGCCAAAATAACAAATCAAATACTATACATTTCAAGGCTATTTATACATTTTTTAATGCGTGCAGAATTAAAAAGTTTCTTTATGAAAATTCCATAAATATTGGCAACACGCATTTCATTCATATTAATCAACCATTAAAAAAGAAAAACTTCACTATAGATCATATAAATCAGGGTATTCAATGCTTTCCATCTAATGAAGATATATAAGAAGAAAGTTCTGTTTCTGAATACATTGTTGATGTGGTTACATATATTGCAGGTTTCGTGGAAATAAAAATCCAAACTAAAATTAAATGATACACTAAAATTAATAAATGGTGACTTAATCGTCATTAAAAATTACTACTCCACACTCTCAAAAAAATACATTTTTAATTTGCAAATGCGTTGAAATTATGCGTTTATAATGGGTCAAGAAATATTTCAAAAAAATAATTATAAAAAATGTATAAATAAATGTTTTAGACAGTGCATGAAATTATCTTTATTTAAAAATGTACCTCAAAATATATTATATGATATTCATCACAGCTATCTTATCAAAAAGTTGCACGAAATAGGTGTGCATTCATCTATTTTGAGTTTGACTCAATCATATCTATACGGTCGAACTCAATATGTTAAGATCGAGCATTGGCGGTCTAGTTTGTTCACGGTGAGATCCTGGGTGCCCTAGGGTAGTCACTTGGGACCACTTCTTTTCAACCTGTTTATAAACGGTATTGCTACTGTATTTACTAACTCCAAATGCCTTATGTATGCGAATGATTAAAAAATCTTTAATAAAGTCGCGACGTTATCAGATTGCGAGAGCCTACAGCGTGACCTGGATTCATTATCTTTATGGTGTGAGCGGAATTGTCTATTTTTAAATATTGGTAAATGTAAAACGATGACATTTCATCGTAAGAGAATACCTA
>JAAAKO020004192.1:0-20729 GCA_010015015.2 Bolitophila cinerea | reverse complement strand
CGCAATTTCAAGAAAAAAAAAACCTTCAATAAAACCTAGGTAGTTTTACAGCAGTTTTATTTCTATTTATTGTGTGTTGTTTTTAGTGAGTTCTTGATTGTTTTAGTGCAATTAAACGCACACATGTTTGCCGTGTACTTTTCAATATTCCATAATTTTATTAACTAAATAAATTTTAGGAGATTAACATAAAATGGTTTTATTTATATTTTTTTAAATTTCTCCATTTTATAAAAATAACAATAAATAAAAAAAATTGTGCCAAAACGTTTAAGAGTTTGACTTGGAAATTAAATGATATAATTTAATGGTAACATGATTTTTTAAGATAAAATAAGTGAATATCGTCTAATAACACGAAGGTGTAAATATGTCAAATAAAACTGTTCCAACAATACTTATATTTAAAAAATACTTAAAAAAACCTTTTTAAGGCTATTTTTAACTCCCCTAATACAATGCTGAATTTTTAAGGAATTAGCTGCAAAACTACCTAAAAAATATTTTTATCTTCTTAAAATTGCGGTTTTTCAATGGATCAATGGATCAGTGGATCAAAAGTGATGACATATAAATTTGAATCAAGTTATTATCTATACCACCAATCAACTAATCGCGCTAGTAACGAATCAGTGATTATCTAAAATTTAATCAGGACTGAAGAAATCGGCCCGAAAATCACTGAAACAAAAAAAAACGAAGTGGTTGATTTAATTTCTACTCCTGAGTACCATAATCCTAGGATCTGAATATCCGAGAATAATAAGAATAAGCTCTTTTATTTTATATATTTTTGAAATAGTATCCATTAATGAAGTTTCCCTCCTTTAATGATTACATTTTAATATATATATATATATATATATATATCTTTTAAAAAACACCATGGCTGAAAAGTCTTCCTCGACGGACGTGAAATATGCCACCTGTGCTGCTGCTGCTGCATACAGACACACACACACATACTCAAATACACCGCGCGGCAAATAAAATGTGTGACACCAGTTGAACGTCGCGTCGCGCTTGTCGCGTGTATACACGCACACTAACAAACATGTGACCTGCCAAATATCACGCACACTTGCCGCAGAGACAAAACAATAATACACGCACACACACACACACACACACACACAGACACTCAAAAAATACACACGTGGAAAATTATATGTATATTTATAGTTTTTGTTTTTTTATACAAAAAAACCGCATTTTTTGGTAGCCGTTCGAAGGCTGGGACTTGAGCTGTTGTGCAGTGTGGTAAGACAGTAGTCGTCGTCGTCGTGAGTGCGTATATTGATTCAGCTAAATATGGTAAGTTAATGGGCCTGTCTCTCGCTTTTGTGTTATGGTGTTAGTGTGTGTATGTGTGTGTGTGATGTTTTTGTTTATTTACACACATATATATATACACGAGAAACAAGAATAGAGGAAGGCTCACAAGCACGTCGCGTAAAAAGTGAGAGTTCACGATCCATGTCGCGTGCATGCGTTGATTGATTTGCATTTTCTGCGTGCATGTGGTGAGACTTTTTTTGTTGTTGTTGTTTCTGTCGGTATGCGCGTGATTCTTGGAATCATTTCTGATGGAGAGTGCACGCGTGCATTGTGCAATGTGGGTCAAATGTGCTAACAAAGTAATTATTTTGTTTCATGTATTTGCAATCTCTGTGTCATCGGGCAATACTAAAAGGTTGTATGGACTTTTTTTAACCTTAGGATATTTTTGAGGATATTTTTGAGGATATTTTAACAAGCATTTTTTTATTAAATGAAGTCAGTCAACGGGGAAACATCTTCCCAACTGACCTTTATTGAAAACAATTGTTTATGAAATAAATTGTATAAATAAAAATATTGTACAAAGGTACCAAAAATAAAATATAAATTACAAAAAAATTAAAAATTAAAATACAATAACAAACACTACAATTTAAAAAAAAATCAAAACAAATATCCGTATAATATCCGTAATATCCCCTAGAAATGATCAAATATTTGGGGATGGATTTCTTCCTGTTTAAAAGGATGAAATCAAGGAGGTTAATTCTAACAATTTATCAATAAAGGGTGGATTTCTTACTCAACAGTATAAAAAACCATCCCATATTATACATTTTATTTAATATTTTTATCATTTCTATAGTCACAAAATCTTCGACTCACGGTATGATTTTTATTATTTTTAGGTAAGGTTCTTTTTGGAGAAGATTTTCAGTATAGTGTACAATTTATTTTTTTTGGTCAAATTTTCAATACTTTTTCATGGACAAAATCATCTTTTTGCATGTGCAAATTTTTATACATTTTTAGGTATGGTCATAATGCGATCATTTTTGGGATGAAAAAAGGGAAAAATTCATCCTATTTTTCTAAGTGTGTATCCTCATGTGATTCAGGACAAGTCATTTCATGCCTAAAAGTATACTGTTTGTATAGTATTTGGACTGTGGTCAGGCGGGGCATCATTTGGCCATCATTCTTTGAAAACAAGAAATGTCAAACTGAGAACCGATTATTTTTAGAACGAAATCGAAGATATTTAAATGGAAGACATGTGGTTTCCAAAAAAGCCGCAACTTGTCCCACACCGCGTACGCCCATTGGTTGTTTTTGGTGAAAACATCCCAAATCGGATAATTTCAAGTTTTAATGATGCCAACTGGCGTCGCTCTCTAAAGACTTTGTGCCAAAATGAAAAGCTTATTTTTTAAGAAAGATTGCCAAATTGAATTTATACGAACAAAAAGGGTAGAAAAACACCGCCACTTTTTTCATGCCGCCGTCTTAGGTAACCTCCAAGCTGAAGAACGCTTACCAAAATAATAGCTAAATAATTTATCCGGATAGGATTTTACTCAGTATCTTATTAAGCCACCTGAATAATCTCAACCAGACTAAATGCTAAATACTTGAACTGAATTAACATTTTACTCAGTATATTTATTAGCAGAAAAACTGTGAAACTTTTTTGGCCTGAATATTCTGCCAAAAATGGTATTGTTTAGCTTCGAGCTGATTACTTCTCATTTCCCTTAGCCTTATACAGGTTGGGATTCTATAAAAATGGACACAAATCGTGTTAAAGTAACTAACGCTCATTTTAATGTGCAGAAAGCGGCGAAACAATTTATAAATATCATAACTATCTATCTATCTTGCACTACCAATAGTAGGTAATGGGTGCGATTATGATTTGCAATTTTAAATCATAGTAGTTTTAAAATTACATTAAATTAATGAAAAAATGGTTTTTAAGCGATTTTAGGAAATTTGAGGATTTGTTAAAAGTAATGCATGAAATACAATTTTACGAAATTTTCAATCATAATCGCCCCCAATGGTTTAGTAGTTGATTCTCGTCGAATTAGAAGACTTTTAACAGTGATACCATTTCCAATCGAACTGAAACTTGGCACAGTGACTTGTTGCCGTTGACAATGCATTCTATTAAATTTTCTCCTACCTCTCAAGGAGGTGAACAAATATGGTCAAAACCATTAATTGGTGAAAAAAGATCAAAAATTTAAAAGACACTAGATTAAGTAATTTTTGATCTTTACATTTAACCCTTTGCTGCCCAAAAAAAGTTAGGGTGGTCAAAGTTAAATACATAAACCAAAAAAAGGAGTAGAGAATTTATATGAAAAACTTTGTTTTTTTTTGGGATGATTAATTCTTGTATTAACTTATTTAAGTCGATTGTAGGTGTTTTTTTGTTTCACCAAAAGTTATTTCCTTTTAATAATTGTTTTATGGAATGTACATATGTCAGTTATATTGATATTTAATGGCGTCCTTTGAACTACAGCGCTAGTTGGGAAACATCGCGGAAGACAAGGAGAGTGTGGCTGAAAATCCCTAAACATGATCTATAAGACGTTCTTCCCAATTCCAACTTACTGATTTCACACTTAGCCGAATTTTGGAGAAAGATTTAATCTTGCATCCATATAAAATACAATTGATGTTTTTTGCACGTAACAAGATTTTGCGAGAAAAAATTACAAATCAACTCATATTAGAATTTAAAAATTGAGAAATTTTCTAAGATCTCAGGTGAAACTGCTCATTATATTTTCTTTGGGGATATTTAAAAGAAAAGAATTTGTGTTAATAAACGTAATCATAAAACAGCTCAGTCAATATTCGACATGGAATAACGTACATTTTCCGCAATAAACGTCAGTTTTGGAAAATGCCTTATTCACGGCATATTCTTTTGTACAAACTAACAATGCTAGATTGGCTGATCATCATCATCTTTTAGACGTGAATAAAAAAAGACTTCATTAACATTTCTGTCGTTTGTCACCTTTCTTTGGTAGAGATGAAACTGCGGTATAATTTTTGTTGGTCCAGCTGGTGTAATTTACGAGAATAGCAAAATCATCCTGTACTTTACACCCTGTAGTAACCATGATCTTTGTTCACGGTCTCCTCTGGCACCATGATCCATAGAAAACAAAGCTGAGAATGCCAACAATAATTCATTGGTTAGAAAATGATCGTTTAAGAGCCTAATGAGACCTATATTTCCTCAAAACCGACAATTCTCTTTCACCTCATTTCTCATAAATATGATGAATCATGGGCTGGACCAAGAAACATTTAATTAGTTTTTTTTAGATTTGTGTTTTAGGTTTATTTTAATTGCTTTAAAAACTATCTTCAAATGAGAAATGATTTCTCTTAAGAATTTTGGACGAAAATAGTGGATAAACAAATATCACCACATCATTAGCCAATGAATGGTCTTCCATCTGACAATTATTCATAATTGACACTTTCAAAGGGTACTGAATTCCTCACAGCTATATGTCCACATCTCATTTCCTGTCCGGCACTGCGGCGAGGTGTGGTTGCTCTTGCCTAAATCTCAAACATTCCACAAGACTATGCGATTCTGTTTTACATACAAAATCAATGCCACCAACCACCCACACAACTGAATACACAAAATGTGTCCAAGAAACCAGTACCAAAGAGCCAGCGTAGTCCAATTAAAATTTAGTTTTTTTCAAAAGAGCTTTACGCGGAAAGGTGCAACATAATATAACGAAATATGCAACTCAGTTTAGAGACTCTTAATTGTGTGTGTATGTTTACGGGTATGATCACCGATCAGCGATCGTTTAAACGATTTTCTAAAACACAAACATTGTATTTAAATGTGTTATTGTGCAGCGTTTAGAAATACACACAAATTTATTACATTTATTGCATATATTTATACATATACATATATAACAACAATACATATAGTATCAAACGAGCTATAGACCAAAAACGAGTTAGTGAGCACACACGCCGCCGCGCCGAGCCGCCGCCGCCGCCGTTGAGCCTATATGCTGCTGCTGCGCAAACTCACGGAACCACTTCGGAACCATATCTAGGTAGACTTGATTATGCAACACGTTCCATGTTTATTATTTATATTGATTTGTACGTGTGTATGTGTGTCTGTGTATACATTGGAATTAAACATGTTAATATTTATGTATGTGTATATGGAATTAATTCTTTGTCATTAAACCAGAAGACAACAACAACCACATTATACGATAGTGCGCGGCAAAATTAAAACTCATTCACATTTTTAATTCGGGAAAGGTTTAACAACATCAGTCTAATATAACTTGTATTATATATATTTAAATATAAATATATACCCAAACGTGTGTCAGTATAAAATACACATGATTTTATTGTGTATCTGCATCGTACCTTCTTGTTATTGTTGTTGTTATTGAGTCGTGTACAAATTAAACCACCGCAAAAGACACGAAGAAAACGAAGCAAAACCAAAAACACCAAACTGAGAAGATGTGCCCGAGTCCCCGAGTACAAGTATAGTAGTAGTGGTGTAGCACCAGGCCAACAAACGAAGAAAAAGAAAAAAACACAAAACCAAAACAGAGAGGAGACCCTGAGACGTATGTCGGTGATTGTACGTTCGAGCTCGAGGAAGCAGCTGTTCATATGTAATAATGAGTTTATAGCCTTAAGCCCTTTTCAACTGTATGTGTGTGTGTGAGTTTGCGCGTGTCTGTGTATTTGTGTGCTGCGTGCGCACGTTCCAATACATCATCTCTTTCTCTACGGATATCGGAGACTTTGGGTTTCTTAAAGCGCTGCGCACAGCCAAAGAAAAATATAGAAGTAAGACACAAAAAAAAACACACACACACACGTACACGGCTAAAAACTGTATTTTGTCGGTATCAAAATCATGGGTATAATTTTGGGTCAATACATTTATGTGCATTTGTGTGAGTGTGTGTGTGTATGTCTCGGAGCCTGTTTGTGTAACTGATTAAGAGGAACTCGGTGCATGCCCAGCAAGTGTGCAAAAGAATCTACTTTTCATTTGAGTACAATGCCAAAAAAAAACTTTTTAGTTATGGTTGAGTTTTCTTGCATTGTTGCTAAAAGAAATGATTGATTGATTGGTTTGTTAAGGGTCCGAAACATAAGATTTTAAAGTATCGATGAAAAAGAGAAACAAAGTCAATATTATAGGGTTGACAGATTTGTATTGTAGTTTAGTCTTTTTGAAAAATAGTTTTGTTGAGTCTTCATTTTTAGATTAGATTGAGAACCTTATAACCATTAGATTATTACCAAATTTGGTTTTTGAAATAGGTTTGTTTAGATCTTCGCAAGGCCCTAACTTTTAATTTTTTCAAGTCAAAGGAGGAAATACCTTTTACAGTATATTAATAAAAACTAGCATAATTTGATTTTTCGATTCAAAGTGTGACAGACAACAGTAGGGGATGTTTGTAAGACCGATCGAGTCAAATTCAGTCGAAACGAGTGACTTTTCTTACGCCAGTCAAAAATATTTGAAGTGTGGGAACAAAAAAATACGGACGTATTAAAACTCAGTCGATTCGTTTCTATTGCTCTTGAAGACGTAGTTTCAAGACTTATACGGAATTCAATTTTTGAACTTGTTTTATATCATTAGTATACCTGGAGCTATCTTTTTCACGATTACACATCGATATTTACTTTTTGTCATTAAGTTTTCAAAGAACAAAATATTTAAGTTTTTTATATTAGAGATGAGATTAGCTATTCTGACATTAATTAGCTGGAACTGCAAAGGCGGAATTAACTCGCTAAAGAACAACAATTGCGGATTTAACTTGCTAGATGTATTCCATCTCACAAACGAAAATATTATTCTTTAAATAATTAATTGTCAGGAATTTATTTAATTTAGTGCTTTTTCTTAAAAGAGATTTAATACGAAATGTGTTTTTGTCCCTTTTTACTTCATTCCAAAAAAAGTTTTTTACTTCATTTCAAAAACAAGTAAAATACAAGCAAAAATAAAAATTATTGAGCCAATCGGATTTCGACCCATCGAGAGAGACCATGGGTAAGTGTGATACCTTGAAAGGTGTCTGCAACACCTACCTAACAAGCCCAAAGTGACTCGGTCTTAATTAATTCAAATGAGTCTCGGTTTTTATAAATGGCTATCATTTTAGGGAAGCCATTTTCGAAAAAAATCATTTATATATGTTTTGTTTTAGAGTTGACCAAGTAATACGTCCGAAAAGGTTGTATTCGATGTATTACACCCTGTAAATAGAATTAATAAAACCCAAAAAATAAGATATATAGGAAAATATTTTTTAATTTTTTGGGCAGACTTTTTTTTCTAGATTTTGAATATTTCCCGGTTTGTTTCCATTTACTTTGTTTCACTTTTTCAGTGCATCCCCTTTTGGACCAGTTTTTTACGATTTTGAGCAAAGCCTAAAAATATTTCTCGTTTTTAATCTCTTCTTGAAGAGTATAGCTCATTCAACTATAATTTACAATAAAAGTTCCACTTAATTTGCACTCTGCCCTGTTTCGATCGGCATTTAATTGGCTTTCATCTAGGTTCTTCCTACTTTGAAAACTGATGAGATTGAAATAAATCATCGTTTAAGGGGGAACCCTTAATACAAAATATATGACCAACACAATTTAGAGTATTGCTCGAAAGGCCTTAGAGAGGAAGTTATATATTCTTAGGAACATTTCGTCCTCAAGTCTTTCAAAGGAAAATTAAATTTCAATCCCATCAGCTATATGCCAAAAGTTTGATGGTAATAGGAAGGAAGGAAGGAAGCAAAGTCGTATACTTTTAGAGGTTCCTTCTCAAGATCCTTAAAATTAAGTTTAATAATATTTCCTTAATTGTATGCTAAAAACGACTGATCGAAATATTTAGAAAGGAATGGTTTAGCTTTTATTATAACTTGGCAGTAAAAACAATTTGATAGTCCTTCGTATATGATAAAAAATGAGCGCTGAATTTTTAACTGTGATTGACAATAAAAGATTCCAAAGAGTCTCAGTTTTAAAACCAAAAACGAACGTTGCGACTGCGCAATGCGATAACACGAAGTGCTACTTTTTGGCAGCGACAGAAGACAACTATCGCTATCAATCAAATAACATTTCAGTGGATAACTATAGGATTATATCTTCGAGCATGCTCGAAAAAATATATGATAGTTTTCTGGAAATAGGATAATATAGGATACATGTTTAAAATAATATATAAAATATAGAAGCGTTAGCATCAAAAAACCATTAAAAGACTAGAAAAATACTAAAATATTATTCATCAGAGAATTAAAAGGGTAAAATCTTAGGCAACTACTTAAAGCTGGTTTTTAAATATTTTTCTCTGAATTTAGATTTTTTGAAAATTCACCCTTAAACACCTTTCCTTCTAAAAATCATTTAAAAAGTGCGGAAAAAAATATTTCGTCAAAAAAAACATTTTTACTTTAGATTTTTTATTAGACAGTTTGTCATATTTTTCGTTTCAATCGTCAATATCCTAAAAACTACTTTTTATTCACAATTCTTTTGACAGCAAAAGTACTCCTAAACAATACGCCTAAAAGCAACGTCAAAAAATAATAATATATTTCAAGGTATTTTGCAAGTCCTTCGCTAACCGAATAATGTATTCAGATTCTGATTTTGTATAAGTATTTGCAATGGACAACTGATCGAATTAATTTCTGTCAAACAAAACACACAGTACAGTAATAAAAAAATCTTTCTTTTATGTTTGTTGGTTATATTATAGCCAAAACAAATATAAACAAATATTTTAGTTTTTTAAGTATTTGAAAGTAAAAAGAAGAAAAGAAGTAACCATGTAAAAAAACACAGCAATTATTAGATTATTAGCAAAAAGTCCCTCTTTCTTTTGTTTAAAATTCCAAATTTTATATTTTTTAGAATCATATAAGTTTTTGTCCCTAAACTGTCCCTTTGACCATATCTTAATACGTAACTTTGGGCTATGTTTTTAAATTCGCCTCATTTAACATTTCAGTATCAGTTTTACAGTTGTTTTCGTACAAAATCAGCAATTGAATGATCATTTAAAAACATTTTAAAACTGACGAGAAGTAAAGCATTCTATGTCTATGGTAATTCTTAATGTTTATTAGTCCTATTAATTAGTGTAAGAATATATGTCCCTAAGACAACAGAAAATCACTCAGGTCTCAATGCGGACCCATTGTATTTAGTTTTTAAAATAATAAATAAATAGTTTGTTTCATTTGGGTCATCAACTAAAAAAGCAAGCAATTTCAATGATTTACATCTAAAGTAATTAAATGGACAATCATTTAAATCAATGTTTTTTTAGAACTAAGAAGGAATAAATTTAGCTTGGAGTTGAGACAAATGTAAAATTTGACTATTTATGATTATTCAAATCCAAATAAAAAACTATGAATAATTAAAAAATAGTAAATATAGAATCAACTAACTGACCATAAAACGTAAAATAAACCCCTCAACACTCAAACTTACAGAACATGAACATTTAAAGAACAAATTGATCCTTTCAAACGGAGCATTTACATAATTTTCGGGGTGCCATTAAAGTCAATGCAAATTCAGAATTGTGAACCCGCTGTCGAGAGGCTGAAGCACAGACAAACACACATACACCGAAGATGCAAGTAGATCTTTTCTGACCTGTGCCTTTGTTCCCTTTTCCCTAATTATTGTTTTGGTTCGTGTTCGCTTGAAACAGAAAAGTTCTTGGGATTTCCAAACAAAAAAACACGAAGGAAAACATGATAAATTCGTCTAAAAAAGGTTTTTTATACATTTCGTGTGTGTATGTTTTTCGTGTATGGGTAAAAGGGCAAATGCGTGTGCATAGCGATTTGGTTGAAATGCAGTTTTGTGTAGGTAGTACACATATAGGGTCCAAGAGGTCGCGAGCGACGTATGTGTGTGTGTGTGTACAAGTGTTGCACCGTTGCACCGGACGATTTAAATCCATGCATAGCGAAAACAGCGATGTTCACACGATGATTATTGCGAGTGAGTGCGAGTGAGAGAGAAACAGAGTCGAAGGCCAAAAATGGACATATGGTGTGTGTTTTATCATCGTTAAAGATTTTGTGTGCGTTTGTTGGCTTTCCAATTAATTTGTTATTGTTATTTTTCCGATGCAAGCAAATGCTGAAACGGTGGCATGATCTTCAGACGGATTATTTGTGAGTGGTTTAAGACAATCTTTTCTGCGGGGAGAATCCTCTGCGGAAATCCTACGAAAATTATGAGATTAGTTAGTATGTTGTATGCTTAAAAATTGTAAATTAAACAATTTAAAAAGGGTATTCCTTGTCGTCAATTAAACGCGCGAATAAAACACGTACACAAACAAGTCACAGTCCAAGTGTTGTGTCTAACCCCTCGGGATTGCAGTAACGTTAAAATAAGTAGATAATACAAGAAGAAAAAAATACAATACAACAACCGAGAACGATGTATGTATGTGTGTGTGTGTACGTCGGGGATACATCGCTTGCTGCCTCAAGATAATATACGGGCGAGGTGGCAGCGGCGGCACGGTCAATCATGTATGCTTTCGTATTCCTCGACTTCAACCATCGAAAAATGCACCTGGCGCTTAGGCATTTAACAAACACACATACACACACATATACTGCGGCGGTGGTTTGGTGATCGCGTTTCGCTGGTGCCTGTTTATGTATGTGTGAGTATGTGTACCCATTTTATTGACTCTGTGTATGTGTGTAAACACAAGAAACTGACACAAAAAATACAACACAAGTCAATGCAAAAAACACACACACACACATTTAGACTTCGAATTTGTCGTCAGAGTTTAGTGCAGTTTTTTGCACATGCGAATTTTGCTTGAAATTGACTTGTATAAAACAAACAAAACGGTTCCGCTTTTCGCGAGACGATTTAATATGCGTTTTGTGATTATGTTTGTGTGTGTGTGTGCCGAAGACGACGACGAGCCATGTGCAACAAGGATAAAGTGCATAAGGAGAAGCAATACACAGAAACTGGCACGGTCCAAATCGCCTGTAGAGTCAATGATCTTGGCAAAAAGATTATAGTTTTTATGGAAAGAACCGTTATATAGATAATTTGCAAACAGGTCGACGAAGAAAGGATTTTTAAATCAAAGTGTTTGTTTGGTCGAGATTTTGGTAAGGTCTTTTGGATGATATTGTAAAAATGAAGAGCGTTTCTTTCGAAAGGTTATTATGATCCATGATCTAACTTAAATTAAACTTATTTCTGCTGTCTGTTTTAGAATCTCAAACGCTCGACTAATATTAAAATTCATAAATTAACATTTTTAAATAATATTTGCCTTGGAAGGATATACGTTTCCTCAACACATTGCTTCTGTATTAGAAAAGACTAGAATTGATATTCTAAAATACATCAGAAACCTAATAATCAAATTCGAATGATTAGAGCAGTCACTCAAACGAGCCTTAAAACAAACAGGTTTGACACCAGCGCATTCCCGCAAATTCATCTAGCAAATAATCTCTAAAGAGTGAAGGGTTTATTTAACCAGCCAATCGCTAAAGAAGACCATTTATTGACAAATTAGGCTGTGATGCCCAGTCGGAGGCAATTCACCTTATTTCGTCTACAGAGTGCACATTTTTACACTTGTGAGCCGTGAGTGGGCCACAAACAAAAGCCCAAACATGATTCAATACCAATTGACTGAAAAATCATCTCTTTTTCCTCGGAACAGTACACCTGACCTTCGCACGATCTTACAATAATCCAGAGCACCACAATTGCATATATTTATTATGTTCTAATTGAAGAGGTTCTCAGCTCAGAGAATACATATATATTATATATTTTTCTGAATGTATAAAAGACGAATTTTGACAACGCCACACGAAAACACTGACACACACACACACACAAAACGCGCACGTAAACAGTGTACGCAAGCGTCCCGAGACCAAAACAAAGAGCCTCTGCCACTGCATCGGAGACCATCAAATATGTAGGACCCATGTTGTTAGGCATCCGATAACAAGGGCACACACAAATCGAAGATTTACACAAACTCGAGACGAAGACGACAACAGTGGGACTCACAAATTATTTGCTTCGCGAGTCGCGACATGATTTTGATAATGGTGGTGGTGTTGGTACGTTTTGGTAGCCTCTCCATGTGTGTGTGTTGATGGCTTTGCGATCGCGCACACACACACACATATATACACCATCATACACACACGCTCACTTTGGAATCGATTTTCACGCGATACACAGTACACTTTAATCCAGGTTTTTGGGGTAATTCGATGCACGGGATATTGGTTAATGGGTTTAGGTACTCACCAGGCTGTTTATTTGCGATTTTATTGAAACAATTTTGAAAAACTTCATAAAGGTGCATTGGTTCGTCGTCACTGTTCGCCATTTTGAATACAACTATGTTGAGAACACACAACACAGCGCTGTGCGGCGGTCGATGTGACAACTCGCGAATGAGCGTTCGGGCTACGGACGCGCGCACACACACACACACTAGCGCATATTTCGTGTGTATGTGTGTGTGTGCACAATCAAAATGGCGCTGTCAGCGCTGCGCGCGGCTTGAATACGCTACATTTTTTGGGCTATATAGGCGGCGGTGACGGCTCCGAAGTAATGTATAGTTTTCATGAAAACAGGGCATAAACATTCTAATTTTCTAATAATTGTTGTTATGATATATATTATTCTATTAAATATTTATTAATTACTTATTGATATTTTATGTAATAATAGTATTAATATTACTTTGTATTTATAGGTTAAAATTAAGTTTTTAATTACGTTTTTTTTTTCTCATTTTCAAATAAATACAAATCTAAAAGCTCGCATTTTTTGTCTTTACGTTTTACTAACTAAAAAACAACGATAATTTGAGTGCTTCTGATAATTCGTTTTTGTGTTTTTTATATTTTTTAAATATAGCGATTATATTTTCTTTCATTTTAATTTTTTTTCGAATTTTTCTATAAAACATCCTGAAATTGTATTTATTTTAATAATTTTTATAACAGTCTTTAAAAAAACAATTTTAATATAAAAATAGTTTGGTTAGCCCGAAAAGTTATTAGACTCACTTACCCATCACATAATGACATCGGCCACATTCCTCATTTGAAAAAACTCTATTTCATGTTTCGATTGCAACCGCTCAAGTATATGTCATTAGTGTCATTTCATTTATCAGATTTGACAAACATCAAACAAACAAAATAGAAAATACCCAAAACCATCTATCCTTCTAGTGTGTTGATCTTGAAACAAATCAATTGGAATTATCGCGGCGTATCTCTTACCAAACTCTATTCACCGCAAACGTGCTCCAACAATGGATATGCTTTACACTGTCCACAAAAAGGCGTCGTCTAGCGGTGTAGCCCACATTGAAAACAGGTTGATATTAGAATTTGATCATTTTTTGTATCATTGATTTCTATAAATTCGATAATTTAGATTTTATCAAATTAAACGTTTTATGTACTTACAAAATTTAAATTCCATTGCACAGGTACAATGTGTCTGCCAAAACAACGATATCAACGAGTAACATCGTAGCGTACACAACCACCACTGAACTGCCCGATCCGTCAAACAGTTCATGGGGATTCTATGTGTACGTGGCCGACATAAACACACCATGGTTCTCGTACAAGTAAGTCACAGCTCCCCATCCAAATACAAAATTCACAATTCAAAATCGCTAATGACTTTCTATATTTTCTCAGAGTCACCTCAAACAAATTCCCAATATCGGTGCTGGAATGGGATATTCTCGGCCGGTATCTACTCGTCGGTGACATCTCGGGTTCGGTGCAGATCTGGGTGCAGAAGGACAATTTAATTTCGGAATGGATGCAATTGTATACAGCCTCGTTTGCTGGCGAGCACATAATCAAGGCGGTGTTCTTTCACAACGGTCGCAAGATCGCTCTGTCTACCGACAAAAAGGACAGTAATGTTATGCACTATATGGACAAATTTCAGAGAATTAA
Source organism: Bolitophila cinerea (assembly GCA_010015015.2). Taxonomy (NCBI): domain Eukaryota; kingdom Metazoa; phylum Arthropoda; class Insecta; order Diptera; family Mycetophilidae; genus Bolitophila; species Bolitophila cinerea. Next base: position 6,351 of record JAAAKO020004192.1, on the reverse strand, counting down.
GTTCTCACCCAGTGTGCGACAATTCGGGTGAGCAGTGGCGCAGCGTAAAAGCAAGATTTTATACTTATTAAATAGCTCTTTATCTTTTCTCCTTAGGGGTGTCGCTGCAGATGGAGTTTTAATAATAACATCCACCGGTATGCTAGGTGCTTTTCTTATACCATCGGAGATGCCGAGCGCTGCCACTCAGTCGGCTAATGTAAATCCAGCGCAGCCAGCGCCCGTTGGTCCGTTTACTCTATCTACCGTCACCGAGAGTCTCGGCCATACGCGCAATTTTATAACCACGTCTGATATTTCATTTGGAAAAAGTAAGGCTTTTTAAAATTATTAATCTTAAATAAATATAAATATCGCTTTCCTCCACAGATGGTCACTTCCTGGTGGCCGTGGCCAATGGCGAGTGCAAAAACATCACTTCCACCATGATCAATTGCTATCGCATTCTCATCAAGAAGCAAAACGACAAACTAACCATAACCAGTCAAGCGTTGCCCAGTTTCTTTCTATGCGAGGGTGCCGGTCGTGACATTTCCGACCTAAAGGTGACTCACTTAAAGTGGTCCGCTCACGAGGACTCCGACTCACTTCTTGTTGGCACCAAGTGCTCTGCAGGCAGCTTTCTGGAACTCTGGGGACTGGTCGAGAAGTCGACACCGATTCACAAACTATTTCAGACACAGAACAAAATGGAAGTATTTAAAACGGTGGTAAGTTTGTGTTCATCTTATTATGTACTAAATAAATGTCCTAATCCTAAATTCGTGCACAGGTGTGGGCCCATCAGGTCAACTACCGCTACAGCAGTAACATCGTAGACATTTGTACATCAAAGTTTCATTATGGAAATTCTTTCTATATATTCGTGTCAATGGTGGACAATTCCGTGCACTGTTTACATCGAGACACCCTGAAACGGGCGGTAGGTACTTAAATACGTTTCTGTTTCACCAATAATTTAAACTGCTCTTTTCGATGGTCAGGTCACCAATGCAAACCTTTCGTGCGCATTCCGCAACGAGAACGAACACACGAACAAGCACCAACGCATGGAGGCCCAGGTGAGTGCGCATGACATCAGCTGGATGGGACATCTGCTGGTCGCTATTGATTCGCAAGGTCAACTCTACACATATCGTCTATCGTATCCGCATCAAGATCAAACCGGTGGCCAGCAGTCCGTCTCCTATACGGTTTCACTGCTTGAGTATTGTCTGGTCGCCGGTTATGATCCACTGGACATCTTTCTGACGCTTAAGATACAGAATCTCGACGCCATCGTTGATCGACTGCACGATAACTTCTTCAAGCAACCGTCATCCGTGCAAGAGTTCTACTACGTGCATTTTCTTACGATGAAAACTAATCTGTACCGACTCTCGATACCCGGCCAGTCCAAGGCACACGATCTGACTAGTCTGCTAATGTTACACTCTATTTTGATTGCTTTCAAGAGTCTGCTTCGGCCTTCCGATCTGATCAGCCACGACAAGGGACCCGCTGAAAATCTGGCCAGTAAGTTTGATTATACATTATTCCGTTATTAGAAATTTAATTATTTTTTTTATTTCACTCTTTCTCTCCCTAATTTTAAACTCTCAGTGGTACTGTCAGAATCGCTGCCTGACATCGACAAGGTACTGCTAAACCTTGAATGCAAGGATTTTGCTGTGGAAAAAGCAACGCTGCAAAGTCTCCAGCAACTGATCCAATGGGTGGCAGACCTTGCCCTGAACATTCTCGCCAAACTGCCGGATACCCGCTCGATAATGTGCACTTCTCGAAACAATGGCGTAATTGCACATATAAAATTTAAAATTTTATGTTATTTTATTTGTCGTCTATATTTGTTTGTTTTTTAGTATGATATAAGCAAGGACATTGTGGCGCTGAACAGCATACGTGAGCTGCTAGTGATGATGCGCATCTGGGGACTACTGAAGCAACAGTGTCTGCCGGTGTTCTCTCGATCCGTTGAAAATCTTGACATTCTGGCAATGCTGTTCCGCCTGCTGACACGGCTGAACTTGACGGCCAGTGAGCCAGACGAAGGACTTTTAGGTAAGTTTTGTTTCCACATGACATTTTTTATGGAATATTATATAAAAATAATAAACAAATTTGCGCGTCTCAAAAATAACAGACGAATGCTGCCTACTGCCCAATCAGGTGTTTATACCTCAACTGCAGTTCATCTCGTCGCAAACATGTGTTGCCTCTCCAGTGTTGTCCTTTGTCCAGGGTCCAATAATCGTGAGTATATAAAAAGCATTAGCAGCATTTGCTAAATCATAAATGTCTTTCGTAAACCACAGCTCGAATACAATGTGGAACCGGTATGCTTGAAATTCTGTCCAGACGTGCCGGTCGTCGAAGGAGGTCTGTCCAACGATAATATGGTCGACTCGGTGCGACACCTGCAGCTGGGCAAGCGACCCCCATCGCTGCGCCGATGCACTCGGTGCGGTGCCTGTAGCAGTGTGTGGAGCGTTGCACGAACGGCGGCGATGCGTGCCTGGGAACAGCGTTGGGCTAGCGGCTGCAGGTGCGGGGGATTCTGGCGTCTTCAAACTTATACCTAAATACAGTTGTTATATATATTTTTTATTTAATACACGGAAATTATTGACTATTTTTCGTTGTTTTGTTGTTTCTTTAAGATAATTAGCGAAACAAAGAATATAGTTCTATCAACCTTTTTTATTTAATGAAATGTTTTTTTTGTTTTGTTTCCAGTTGAAAACGTTGATATAAATCCAAAAATCATTCTTTTCCGAGGCAGTGCCTTAGTGCTCAGTGGTTCGTCAATACTACAATGCATTAACATAATACCCTAAAATGCTTTACAACTAAACAAATTATTTTATTTAATTTATGAAATAAAACCAAACTTTGTTAGATAATAAAAATACATTTTGTAATATTTTTTGTAATATACTCTTAGTTTGATAATAACAACAGCAGTGACGAATTAATTATTTACCAAACATACCAAAAGTGAGCGTCTGCAAGACAATTTTTTAATTTAAATTATAGCTAAACTCTATAAATAACCATTTCGCAGGTCTGAGGACACTAGACATGCGCCGCAGCCATACATGACGTGTTGATCAACACTCGATATCAAAAATGAACCGAAGATGGAGAGAATCCATGTAAACGCGATTCAAAAAAGTACACTTTGACGTGCACGATATTTTGCAGCAGTTCAAGTTCAACGATTTTGGAAAAAAAACACCTGAGCGAGACTCATCTGCCACGCATAGAGAATACAATCATGGACTGCGCAAGCACAGTTGTTTTTTTAAACAAAAACATAAAACGAAGGAGAGAGACAAGAGACTATGGGATATTTTTTCAAGGTATATTTTGCCTGTCACCGAGCGGTCAGCTACAATGTCCGGCATTGTGTAGTAACTATTTAAAAAAATTAATAATATAAATTCTAGTCATATTTTTTTAGTTCATATTCCAAGTGTTTTTTTTAATCAATTATTAATATTTAAAAAAAGTGTGGTGCTGGAGATCTTGATGCATTATTCGCTTCTTAGAAATCTTAGACTTCCACGATTTTCACAGAAAAAGTAGATCCATTGCAGATGTATCCTCTTTACACCTTCAACACCGCAACTGACTCATAGTAGTCATCCTCGGATGTGGCAATTGTACGTTTCAGGCTATATAGGTGAATCTCGCTTAGAGAAACACTGCCAAACGCAAAATCTCTGCATCGTTGCATAATTTCACGAGCATCGAATGGTATTTTCTCTGCGTCTTCGGTAAGCACAGACCAATTATGGTACCTGCTGTTTATCAGAGTCACATGAAGTAGGACTTTGTTTTGGCTCTTGCGTTCTGCAATACCTTTAGGGATAAAAACCGTATCTTCTTTTTAGCATATAAATTTGTTTTTTTTATAAATGTATTATAACATATCTCACCTTTTTCCACAAAATAACCATCGATTTGATTGGCAATCTTCTGCAGAGGTTCGCTCTCAACCTGCAACGGAAAAGTTTTATTCTTATAGTGTTTATATAAATATACAAAATTCTATTTAACCTTGGCGTACAATACATTCACTGCCCTCGGATCGTCATTCATGTATCTAATGCCAGACACGCTAAAATTCAATCTTCCATTATGTTCCTCCAAAGCGGGTCGCAAAAACAATTCATGGCAGTCCTTCAGTAGCTGAGTGGCCAGTGCACAGTCCTCAGTGTCAATTAATTTCATACCGCAAAGACTTAGGTGCAGTTTGGTTACTTTCTGAAACGTAGTCTCATTCAGACCATTTACTTTTAAACAAGTAGACAGCACTGCGTTCTTGAATCGCATGAAACTCTCTTGGATGACGGGCACAGTCACAGGAATGTTTAAAAGATGTGTAATATTTTTTTGTTTGTATTTTTTCTTTTTTTTTTTGTTGATTTTTACGTTTTGACGGATACTATTTGCTCAATACGTTGTCTGGCCAAGGACACACTATCTCGGCTAAGTCCCGTCACCTCGATGTTCTCAGTGCAGCCTAGTTGCGGAATCTTTATAAAAGTGTTCGTTTCGTTTTCGATGCGGGTCTTGGTGGCTCCTCTTTCACCGATAAAATAAGACCAAAATAGTGTCTATATAGAAAGATAATAATACAAAAAAATGCAAGTGTAGATGTTTATACTGACTTCTCTACGTGAAACAACGTTGTAAAACGACCCGTTTCTGTGGTTGTTATTTCATATTCATCTGCGGGTGTATTCTCGTTGTCGTTGCAGAAACATACCCGCCAGGCTGGTTAGGGATAAAGTTAAAAGACAAAAATTCTCATCTTAAAGGTTTACTTACACTCTTTAACATGAACATTGTCCGGATCAAATTCTCCGCTGGATGGAGATTCGGACGTCACATGGGGCTGTATTGCAGGTTGCTTATCAGTTAGATTCGATTCACTTACACTGTCGTTACATCTACTGACTTTGAACTTCATTAGTTGCGGACTTAAAGCTTCCATGATGTTGTAATTATGGAATTAAATAGAAGATGCTCTGTTTAATAATAATAATATTATTTTATATTTGTACATATTTGATTTGCCACTTGCCTAATGCACCGGTACCTGCACAAAATGCACAAGACACTTTATTTATAAATAGAACATAGTACATAGAAGAAGAAACGAATAATGAAATCAATTGACATCGGCTCTTCTCTCTTACCGACCGAACGCCATCTGTGAAATTATTTTGTAACTATGGTTTGTAACACTACGGTTACGCGAGACATAAAAATTTAAAAAATCAAATGTATAATTGAGATACCGCGGTTTTTGCCGATATCCTGTATGTGACTCCCGAACGCACTTCATCCCAAAGAACCATATTACTGCTTGCCTCGGCACCGGGGTAATTTTGTTTGTTTTAAAAAGGTTTTTGGGGAATGGTAGGGAAGTTGTGTTGTGTAAATGTGTTTGCGTGGTGTAGTGACAAGCATTGAGAAATTAGGGTTGGAGGGAATAGGGGGAAAATAAATAAACTATACCTCGTAATAGCGTTAGCAATTGTGCGCAGTATATGTGGGTATAAAATGATTAGGGTAATATATAGTTTAAAAATAGTAATGTAATATAGTTATAAATTATTAGATTTAATTAAGTTATATTAAGATTTACGCAATTATTGAGCAGCAGTAGAAAAAGGTGTTACGTTAAATGCTGTAAAAATGCGCATTTTTCGTCTATTGAAGAATCATCAGTACAGATGATGCTATTTAATATAAGGACTCGGTTTTACGTTATGTGTTCGTTAAAACATTTTTCAAGAAAAGTCTAAATTTGCACCTGCACTGCTAGACTGGCTCAATTGCTTCGCTTAACCGGTATTGGTAAGTTAAATTATTACTGGGAGAGGGAAATTTAAAAAAAGAGAGAAAGGGAAATTGGCACCTAGCTGCAGGTTCCATGTGTGTGGTGTGTCGTGCAAGTCATTCGGCCTAAGATAGAAAATGCCTGCATGGATGGAGCCCAGAGATACAAAAGATGTGTAAATCCAAAATGGGTGACACCTGGTGGAATATTTTGAACTAACAGGTTGGGTGATATTAACTGTCAAACTTATATAAAATACATAGAGTTTTTGATAAAATCATTGATTTACATCAATTAAATCAATTATTTTTACGAATTACATAAAAACGTTATACAATTAAGAAACTCATAGAAAATACGTATATTTTACATAATAGGCTAAATCCAATAAAGTGGGTGACACCTGGTAGAATTTGAACTAACAGGTTGGGGGATATTTACTGTCAAACCTATATAATATATATAGAGTTTTTGAATAAACCATTGATTTACATCAA